>WBMY01017043.1:0-86308 GCA_013397315.1 Donacobius atricapilla
GGCTGGTGTAGGAGTGGGTGGATTACCCCTGGGTTGGTGTTAGAAGAAATGGGTAGCCTTGAGCCGGTGTAGGAGTTAATGGTGCAGGGAGGTGCTGGGGAACCGGCGTAGGGGTTAATGCGGGAGGGAGGAGTTGGGGAGCCGGGGGGGTCCTTTCGGAGGGAGGAGTGAGCAGGTCAGGAGAGAGAAAACCAGCTGATGAACTAGGGTCCCTATATGGCGCAGAGGCTCTGGGGGCCACCAACAATTCACCCTCCATGTCATCCTTATGATTTGAGCTTTGATTCAATGCCAAGTGTTCTAAACAATGCCTGCCTTGCACGCAACCGATACACTTATTATTTTCAGGCACCTGAATGACCATTAATCCACATTGTGTCAACCACTTAAATAGAAAAACAGATCAAGATACGGAATCTCTTCCCACTTGCTTTCCTGTTTACAAAACATCAACAACTGTGAATAAAATCTCCTTTTATTTTTCAAAACTTGAAGAGAGCCCTTTTCATCAGTTGTCCTAAAAATTGGGCCATTCTCCCTATTGAAAGGTACTTGGAAAAAATAGGTGACACACCCTTCTTGTGTCACAGCCAGCTCAAGAGTTCAGATGGAAGAAGTCATAAATACCAACACTCAAGCACATACCTCAGCATCAAGAATTGGGTGTAGTGTCCCCCTGAAGGGCCAGCTCTCTTCTCAGAATATAGAGGAATCTAAGAACAGTTCTGTATATCTGACATTAGCATGGATCATTTTAGGTGAGATCAATAATTCCTGTCAGTCTGTGGTAAGTGGATCACTGTAGACAAAATATAGCTTTGACAGACTCCCTTCCATGGTTGCCCTCATAGATTTAGACCAAAGGCAGACTAGCAGCTGCTTTTCAACTTGTAATATTTATTCAGGCAGGATTTTCATAATGAAAAGTATTTCCTGTTCTGGTCTCATACTCAGATGAGGATATCTTCTTGATTTTCTGAAATTGAAAATTAAGTTAAGCATCAACTTGGATTACCCTAATTGACACAGGCAATCTAAGAAAATAGTAGGCAATTTGGTGATATCTTTCTCTCTGTGGTATCTGAAAGAACCACATTTTGATGTGAAATTCTCAAATAATTCAGAAATGTGTATTCTTCAGGAACTCTTCTGACATATTTAATGTTCTCCTCTCACCTGAGAATGTAGAAAACTTACACTATAAACAAAAATATGATTTCCCAATATTTTTCCACATTTCTTTAAGTCAGAGCATATGCCAAATGTTCCTCTGGACTTAATAGAAGTCTTTGTTGAAGTGAAAGATGAATGATTTTGTATCTGTTAACTTTTATACCTATTCTTTTTAAACAAAATGATCTGGAAATATTAACAAGACTTCTTCGAGAAATGAATGTTCATTCTTTGTTCCTACTCTTTTGGTCTATGCTTGTTTCCTTTTTCACCATGGTAGCACACTAACAAAAAGAAGGCTATCAATGACACAACTCTGTGTTTCATGTAACAAAGAAACACCATTTTATTTCTGCTGGATTCCAGTGACTTACTTTCCAGACTTATTGTAAACCACTGAAAAAGTTACACAGCATATTGCACGTTGCAACAATCTCTAAGCTAACTCAGCACTTTCAAACAAGCAATAATATTTGTTGGATCTTTTGACATTTATATTGCTACTACCAAATGACTGATCTCTGAGGGAATTTGGATCCTCCACGAACTTAAATTTTCACACCTTTTGTTATTTTTCTTATAGTTTAGAGTTCCATATCCTGTACAGAAAGGATGGAATAATAGTATGAATGGCACAATTATGGAATAACATGCGCTTTGCAATACATGTTATGATGTGTTATGACATACTTAATGATATTTTCATGCTTCTGTCAACAATACCTAGGAAATATCTGTTAGTTTGTTATCACTGTCATTTTAGGGGAATGTACTCCTAATTATTGATCTAACATTTTTTCCAGACTAGAATTATAACTGGTGTACCATATATTTTAGTCGTCATGTAGAAAAAGCTTCAGAGCTTATATTTTATATTTTTGCAAACTGAAAGGGTAGGATTGTTATGATGATAATTAAAAGTGCTACAGAGGACTATATAATAATAATATATAGGTCATTATATTAGGACATTATAATAGGACATTATAATAGGACAGAAATACTGCATGCTGGCTTCACTCAGAATAAAGAAAAGTTAAGATAATTAGAATTGAATTTCGTGAACATTGGCTTTGTTTTTTACACTAAATTCACTTTTCCTAAAGAGACAGTCTATATATGCTTACTGTGTAATAAATGCCCACATAGAGGAGTATAATAACATTTATTCTTAACTATGGACAAAAATAATTATATGATCTGATTTAAAAAATTATATACTTTAATACAAAGATATTAAAGATTTATTTTAAACAGAATTGAAAGAAAAAAAGCTCAAGAAGCAAATTCCTTTGATTTCCTTCCAGGCTCAGTTCTGCACTGCCTTACCTGCCTTTAATCTGCAATAGTTGTACTACAGACTTCTGCAGCTGCAAGGCAGCCCCAAAAAAACTTCTGTCAGTTATGAAAGAATAAGGCTGAGCTTGAAACCATTGGGAAAAAAAAAAAAAAAGAAAAAAAAAAGTGAAGTGACAGAGTGAAAAAACAGCCATTGCATTTGCACTCTGCTGCTTACTGACTGAGATTCTAAGGCTGTGTCTGAGAAGTGGAAAGCACAAGGAAGTTTACAATGAGTTTCCTTCCTTTCCCCTTTTTGTTTTCCTGCTTTTTAGTCTATATATAGGTGAGGAAGAAAGCACCTGTTTTTCGAAGGCACAGGATATGCATTTGTGGACTGAGCTCTCTTCTTCTGAAGACTGAAAAACAAAATCAAAAGATTTCCTAGAAGGCATGTTCCACCACAAAGAGAATTCAGAGGAACACAAAGACCTCATTATATGAGACTGATGGAAGAAGTGCCCCTAACCTCCTACACAGTTTATATGTATGAAACTGAGGCAGATTCACAAAGGACCATTTCTTCAACATGTTGATGCAAAGGTATAGGAAGTTTTCATAACTGTCTCTGAGAAATCTTTTCAAATTTATAAATCTTGGTGTCAAAAAGACCCATTATAGCCACCTAACTCAATGTCCTACAAAACATGCAGCTTTTCTCACAGAAATTTACAGGGAACTTGTGGGTGATGAAGCATTCTTCCTGTATGTAGTACAATTATGCTTAAGCAGTTTTTCTTTTCAGCACTATGGAAAGAATTTCACATTTTGAAAATCTAATGCAAAACCTGCTGGAGCCACAGAAAGGAAATGCCCACATCTACATCAGAGACAGTGATTTCACTCGCTTCACAGCAGCTAATGAGCATAAATAGACACTCTGATGGCAGCTCATCTCATGCCAAAATAAATATCTAAAACCAGTTATATGAATCATGCTTGGAAGTGCCTCTTCCTTTTCATCAGCTGTAAAAGAGGCTAAGGATGAATAGATCAGGTATATACCTCCACACTCTAAACATCAAATGTCAGATGAAATAAAATACTCCCAGAGAATTTTGTTCCAGACTGCAATGGAATATCATTCAAATTTGTCCTTGCATGGTTACTGTATAAGATAAGACTTCACAACACAACAAATGTAATAATTCCCTATATATGGAAAATATAAAAGGTGACCTATAACTTGCGGAGTTGATTGTTTCTACCACAGAAAACTTCAGAAATGAAAAAAAAAAAATCACTTAATACTATCATAACAGTGAAAATACTATCTAAAATAACCCTACAAATCTGTTTCAGTGAAGAACAAATAACAAATGTATAGTTGTGATATGCACTAAAACTGCTGATTTGTAGCAGGTTACACAATAATAACTGATTTTTCACAGACTACAAAACTTTTGTGCTTATGATTATCTTTTGCTGCAGAATTTAGTATCTTGTAAAAAATAGAAATGAAATCGTTCAGGTAATCTACACATATTACTTCTCTAAACTAGAATGTTTTTACTTTCTTCAACAGATTGTCTATAAATTTTATGTGAAATTGATGACTTTACAGTCAATGTCCTATACCAAAGATAAAAAATATGCTGATATGGCATTTTGCTCAAGAAATATGCATTTACATCTTCCTAATGTTATCCAAAACTTGACTTGCTTTAAAAGCTGTTAAAATTACCTACAGTACTTCCTTTGTGTACTCACATCGTCATAATTTAGAGGTTACCTTATAAACTGAGAAAATCATTTCACATCAGGCCTAGCTTCTCTAGATGTCTAAATATTTTCATCCTGGTTTATTAAGTAAAATAAGCTTGTGCAAGATCTCCAGTTAAAATGAAGAGGATTGCAGTTTCAGAGCAATGATAGCAATGTCTGTTATTTTTATTTATTGATTGGAGGAAAAATCACTGTTCTATTTTAGAAGTGCAGAGGAATGAATTTTCTTAAAACTCAGAGCTATATTTTTCATGAGTAATGTACGTTGCTAAAGCCAATACTGTCAGATTTATTAGCAACGTGATGCTCAAAATTTAAATCAACAATATTAATCCAGCAATTTTAATTATAGAGCTATTTTGCAAACTACCATGATTATTCAGGATCAGGAGATAGTTGTAGCACAGTAAGTAATTTAATTCTTCTTTCCTTTTTAAAAAAGTAATTTTGAAAGGATCACGGTAACACAAAATGGCCATCATAGCTGTTAACCATGTATGTTGGTCCAGGGTAAAACCCCTTTTTTAAAGCATGAATTAGGGACTCTAGGTTGTCTTTTTTGTTGTTTGTTTTTTGGGGTGGTTGGATATTTTTAATTTCTATTTTTGTCTGTATTTAGAATTAACATAAACTTGTAAGAAACCTAAAATCTTATGAAAACTGGAGAAAAATCAGTAGGAGTCGTTTATCTAACTATATCATAGCTCCAATAAAAAATGAGAAGCCACTAGAAAAGAAAAAAATACTTAGGAACTGAATGTCATTCATGTCAGACTGTATGAATCTTTTCCTCCACATGAACCAAAAATATGTTTCTATAATGACATAATGAGAGCTACCTTTTATATCTTTCCTGGAAGGTTTTGAAATCCTATTATTTCAACATGAGATCAATTAATTATGAGAGAGAAAGGTGAGTTTGCCACAGCTCTGGGAAATACTGGATTAGTATTTTAGGGAATTAGCCATCTCCATCTTTTGATTAAGCTGTGCTGGGAAATATCTCCTCTGTACTATAAATCAGTAGAAGACATTTTGTTTAAACTGCGATCATAAAATATGAAATATTTTAGGCCCGTTTCTACTACCTCAAATGATAATAGAAAATTTCCTGAAATATTCAGGACTAGCACTGTGACTGGTTAGATGCCTCTCTGTCGTTCATATTAATTGAGAAGACAATTAACTGCTAAACAGAAAGCTAATTCATGGTCACAGAACAGGCATTTGAAAGCTAACTCACACTGAGGGAGTATGGAGAGAATTTCTTTAGATAGCAAGGTACATAAGAGCTATTTTAAACACCACTAGCCTGATCTTCGGAAATAAGATGACATCTGGCATATACTGGAAGTGTTAATGTTTAAGAGGAAGAGAGCAGTAATACTGGCACCCTTGGAATCTAAAAGGAGTTTTATGACCAGAGCCTTTAAAGCTGTGCTGCAATCCTGCTGGAGAGAATGAAACAGGCAAAAGCATCTGGTACCTGCCAGGAGAGGACTGATTCCTTTCTCTGGGTAATTGACAGCTCCAGCCAAGGGGTTTCAACATTTACAGCCTGTTCAGCTAGTGACACTGTACAAGCTGTGCTTCATGTAAAAGTCTGACTCAAATCAAAACAGAGTACAGGTGAGTGATTCGTAAAATATCTATGAGCTCTAGCCCAGAGAAAAAGGAAATTGTACTGACGTGGGATGTTCCAATAAAGAGGCCATTCCTCTGATCATGCCAAGACTTCTTCCACATTAGCATTATTTATCTGGCACTTCTAAAGATTATTGACCATTTCCTACTTCTACAGTGAAACAATTCAATTGGAGAGTTAATTCTGGTAGGGAGAGAGGAGCCAATCCACAGCCAGTGACCCAGACCATCTTTTACCAGTACTGTGCTAACAAAATCTATTTTTGATGGAAGCACAGGAACACTGACCCATGAGGGTCATTTTGCAAGGAAGAACACTGAAAACAACAGGTCTGTGTATGAGAGAGAGAATCCATGGAGGAACCAGATTTTTTCAAAATCTTAAATATGAGAATTCTTGTCTCAAGAAAATTCAATTTCTATGTTGCTTACAGATGTTTCTCAACAATGAAACATCAAGTCTTCCATAATAGGGGAGAAAAGAAAGAGCAATTATATTTCAAGATACACCAAGCAGAAACTTTTTATAAGGTTTCTGTAATATTTACATTTTAATACTTGAATTGTGTGATAGGCTTATCATCTTGGTACTATACTCAATTTGATGCATTGTCAATCTTTAAAGAAGAAAAAAGGTATCAAAGGTATCTCTAATAATATAATGTGCAAGTATTCCAGAGATTTACTCTTTTCAAATAAATAGTCTGCAGCCTGATAAAACATATGGAACTGAAGGTGAAATTTAAAGGAAACATCAATATTTGACACCAAAGGTTAGGAAATCAGTACTGTTAGGAAATGCAGCATCTTAATATTTTAGTAGAATATTATCACGAGTAAATTTTCTGTTTTCTAAGAGGTTATTACAAATAACCTCAAACTGTTCAAAATATGTTAGCACATATTAAAACAAGAGCTATATTACACATTTCAAATACATCATGCCTTCACAAAGCACCAGAAAGTCACCATCCCTGCTGTGATCACAGATTACAGAAAATAGAGTATAAGATTTCATGCTTCACTGAATATATTTTTATTACAGTTAATGTTATTTAAATGATTGAAGAGCATATTTGAAAAATTGGTGCTGCATCCTTGCCCAGAACCCTTCATGAAAGACTGAAATATATGCTAAAGGCTATCCAGTTATTGGCATAGAGATTGTGAAACTTTTGTCTATTATTCTTATGGTATGTATTCAACTTAATGTTAGAGCACAGCTAAAAAAAAAATAAATAAAATTAATGTTGAATAAATATATTTTTACCCAAAAATCAAAAAGCCTCTCATATTTTAAAAAGTGAATCTGTGAGTATTGAAGATAAAATGTTACAGAGTCTTTTCTATAGACTGCTTAGATTTCTCAGATATCTTCATCTCAAAACATGGAAAGAAACAGCTACATTTTTTAAGCAGCACAGATAATCAAAAGAATAAGGACCTTTACAGGTGTCTGTCACCATCCAGAATGAAACCTCCTGCAAGGCACAAAAAGGCTGAGGGACCGCGTTTGCAAATTTGCTTTGCAAATTTTCAGTAGCCCTGAAAGGAAACCTCTAAACAGATCAGAGAGGATGTGAGAAAAGACAACAAGGAAACTGGTTCTGAGTAGAGAGGTGACACACACTAAGCAAAAGCAGTTCAGTTTAGAAGAAAAGGATTTGGGTTGAACAAACATAAAGATATGTTTTAAACAAAAATATAAAATATATATATCTCCAATTTGAAATTCACTTAATAGAATCGGTCTCTTCTACTGTGGATTGCTTAATTATACAAACAGAACAACAACAGGCTGTTTCAGCATATGTAATCTTTTCACCTTTACCTTTAAGCAGAGATGAACCTGCTGAAAGTCCGCAGTAAGTTTGCAACAACCTCTTAGTATGTGAAAACGATAAAAAGAAATTATTTTAGGTGTGGATGCAGCAAATTTGATGTTAATACCTACACTTTTAACTAAAATTTTAAACAAGAAATTCTCATTGTTCAAATTTGCATGAAAAAGGAATGACATCTAGCGGCAGATTAAATTAGTTACTACTCTGTCATGGTGGTAAGGGATGCTGTAAGGAAATCTATTGTCTGGTTACAGTAGCATGGAGTTAAATGGAATATAAATAGTAATACAAATAGAAATCTTTATCAGTGTTTTTCACTATGCATCTATTAAGGCAATTACTGAGCAAACCTCTTGAGAAAAGCTAAGGGTATAAATTAGGACTCAGTCTGAGAGAAAATAAAATAGAAAAGGGCTACATTGTCAGAATAAAATATTTAAACTATACTTCTAAATATGACTGAATGCAAAAAAAAACAGCATAAAATGTGTCTTTTTACATCTTAAAAAAAAAGCCTTAAAATAGTCCAGGCGAATTCCTGCCTTTGCAATTTTTGCTTATTTGTGTCAATGCTAGGTTAGCCCCAGTATCCTTTCTAAAGATAGGGTAGTTAGGAATGCTTTCTGATTCATATACTTTTTTCAAAATAAGGTAATTCTTTCCTGGTCCCATTGTACAATCTAAATAGATTGCTTGAGGAAATTCCTACATTTGTACTATCACTTAGTGCTTTTTAAAATTTATTCTTTAAATTACTCAATAAAAAAGTATAAACAAGGCAAAGAATAACACCATCCAAAGATATTGACCACATCAAAAATTTAGACCAGAATATTGAAGACATCTGTTTCTGTTTAAAATTGATGTTTTGGGAGGATATGAATTATTCCAATGAAACTGTATTTGTGGTTTGTTCTCAAATATGCAGTGATTCACAGGGGAGATCATGTGTTATGACGGGGTATACAGACTACTATGTTATGGCCATTTGAAAGAGGGAAAGTAAAGGCAAAAGAAAATTTTATATAGTACCAAAACACAGGCAAATTTATCAGTTTATATTCTGCTGATTTCTCCTTTGCCTTTTAAAAGCTGTAATACTAACAGGAAAAAGTCACAGTCTTTAGCTGATACTGAATGAAACATGCTGTGAATAGAGATCAGATCCCCTCAAACCTCATTTATTGCCAAAACTTGACTTGTATTGCAGCTTTGATAAATTACAGCAATTTCCCAATGCATGATAGGGATTCAGGGAGATATGGCATTTGCTGTCATGACTGATATGCAGCTGGAGACTCTTGGAAGATTTAAATTCATAAGTGCATTACTTTCTGTTGAGTTGTTTTATATGTAGAATATTGTCAAGTATATTTTGCTTGTGCTTTAATCTGTGCTTTTAGATGAAGTTTTATGAATGGTTCTTCTGTACTTGGGAAAAAACAACTAAACAAAGCATGATGATAAGCATTCCAATAAGAACAGCAGACAAGCATTCAATTTACATTTCATTTTATCTAAACATTATTAAACTTTTACATTGAAATTATGTCAATGTAAATTGTAATACGTAATTTCATGTGTAGCAGTCCAACTTCATAAAATAGATTGGATGAAAACTAAGCATTGATTAGCCTAAAATTACTTCTGTCCTAATTAATGGGCAACTGTGGACTAGGACAATATATTATCTGCATCCCACATACAAGTATTCTACTCAATCAGTACATCTCTTCAAGATTTCCAGGTCGTGGGCCCACAAAAGTTCAGGATATTTTTGTAAAGGCTTGATAACTCACTTTAAATCTGGCTGCTGGCTAAACAGGTAAATCCCTATTTTTGCAGGTGGCCATGGTATGAACACCAAAATGGGGAGAAATGTTAACATTGAGTGAACATAAATAATATATGCATAGCAATATTCCTCTAACAGAAACCTTCAATAGCAAGTTTGAAATTGGTGTATTAAAGCATTATTTCACAAATAATTGGAAAAATTTTGTTCAAAGTTAATCAATGATTCTTCCTCATGTGCAGGTGTTCTGGATTTCACCTTTGCATTTGACAAAAAGGCCTCTAGGATCCCCCTATAGAAGCAGCTAAAACTTTGGCTACTGCCTTGGTTGCCATTAAGGATCTCAGGTCCTAAATATAAATTTTCTAAACAAAAACATCAGAAAAAGGAATTAAAATTCTGAAGGTCCTTATAGCCTGATAAATTATTTTCATCCTCTTTCCTGTCAAGCTTCATTAATTCTTTCATGTCCTTACTTATCACCTAATTCTTTGTCTCTAATTCTTTGTCTCCTTATCACCTTCCTCCTATCCTTCCTTCCTCCATGCTGATACATTTCTACTCTCTTTGTCTGTCCTCCCTTTTTTTCTCTCATCATGTCAGTTTGAATATAAATTTTTTTCTCAGATAATGCATCACATTTCTAGGTGGTTTTGCAGTCACTTGGTTATAGACATATTAACCTGGAATGATGAGGGTGCAACACTTGTTTAGGTAAGTCATTACCAAGCTTCCATTTGTTCCATTATTGATCTGATGAGTCCCACCAAGCAAAACTGCCTAAATCTCAGCTGAAATGAGAAAAAAAAGTGCAGATTTGAGGAGGTGAACTCTATTATATTAATAAAACTATACCTTGCCAGTCTCAGATCAGAGACACTATCTATATAGGTTTCATCCTTTCTGGCTGAATTTAATATCAAGTCTTCTGCAAAATGTAATGAGACTAGAATACATTTCAAATTTCAAATGTTGAAAAGCATACATGTCAAAATTAATCAGTATCTTTCAAAATGTATTGCATAATTAGCTCTTTTGCCAGAGCAGATGAATCCAAGAGACATTTTTGGCTGTGAACCTTTGGTTTGTACTGCTTTTGTAGTGGTTTGGATTAGTACTGCTGAAGGTTTCTTCACACAGCAGTGCTAGACTACCATTTAGTACATTGGCACACGTGTGCTGGTGAAATTTAACCCTACACATTTATTACACCAAGAATTTCCTACAGTAGATTTAGACCTTACACAAACTGCATCATAGATGTGCAAGAGATACACATTTCATAAAAGTAACTGCCTCCATATTTTCTCTGGATTTCCAAATACACTAACAGAAACACTTAGGTTCAATCAGCCAACAGAAAAAACCTGGCAGCTAGATTTAATTGATAAAAAATTATTCAAATAATGAATAGTATGGACTTTCAGATGCTGGAAAGATTGTGCCTCCATAGCAGCCACTAGCATATGTTTGTCAACTGACTTTAAAAAAATTACTTCCATGCCAAATAAGCAGGAAGCTGTTATACAGGTCTTTTCCTTCCCATATTTATAGAGAATCCATAGAGAAGGGTTCTGTTATTCACATCTACTGTGCCAGTTGCAGAGAAACAAGCTATTTCCACATCGCATATCACAGTTTTTCATGTTGCAAAGACGTTTGTTTTTGAAATTCTAAGGCGATACTTACTCCTTCCCCCAGAGATAAAATTTGTCCCAGACACAATTATGTTGAATCTCAATGAGGTATCTAAAAGAAGATGTAAGCATCTCCTTTTTGCAGTAGTTAGCATATTAAAAAGGCACAGATAAGGTTCTTCCCCATAAAATTTCTGGGGTTACTGCACTATTTCACATCCAAAATACTTGAGGCACAGTAAAGAAAAGAGTAGTCTTCATTTGGAGATAATGTGAGATAGGAACAATCTTCAGGAACTAAAAAAACAATGGGATCTATGGATTGAAGTGACAAACCAGACGTGGAAGGACCTGGATTTTATCCTTAGTTCTGCTGCCCTTTACTCAGCTGCATAACTTCAGTCAAGTTACTTAACAACTTGTGACATCCCATTTGTCTTGGTTGTTTTGCAGGTATTCTAATGGGCTGAGATTCTAAAGGTTTTTAGAAAGAAAAAACACCTTCGAGATATAGATATATATAGATTAGATATAGATATAGATAGATATAGATATATATGCATCCAGAAGAGTGTTCCAACTCTTGGACAAAGGACTTTTAGTCACACTTGAAGATTCCTTATTTCCTTTTTCCTGGCTATGCAGCAGCTCATGCTTCTACCTAATGGCTTCAGAAACAGGGCTTCTCCTTTAGGAGGTCTGTGCACCGCAATCTCTGTGTTTTATCAGCTCGCTGAGACCAGGTGTCTCAGTGATAAGTGTTGCAAAATATGAGCTGCAGGCTCCTTACAGAAGTGCCCAAAATCTCTCCTTTAGGTACATCATGAGTAGCGTTCTCTGCTTTCGGTGACTCTGTTAGCAGCTGAGAGTGGTTTACAGTCTTGACATGGTATTGATTCAACAAAATGTAGACCCTCTTTGCAAAGGTTAATTGTCTTCCTGAATGTGAGTTTTTGTGCCGGGCCAGTTATTGGATCTGTCAAAAGTAGCCAGAAGCTGTTTCGTGGCTCCTGTCACCTGCTCCCCAGCAGGCTCCTGCAGGCGCTCCAGCACACAGGCCTGTAGCACAGCCATCAGTAACACGCTCATCCTTCCCAAAACATCCTCTGGATACTCAGCTGAAGATAAACATCTTAGAGCACAGTAATTCAGTAATGATACAAGGATTCCATCTGAGCATTATAGTTTATTAGCTACATACATACTCTATGAAGAGACTTTTAAAAAACACAATTTTTACCTAATAGGCTACAATGACTCAGTGCCTTTATAGCAGACTACATAATTTCTTCTGACTTCATGGATCATTGACATGATAGATAAAGTCTTCTTTCATTCTCCTGCAGGCACATAACTTCCATTATCATTACTGAGACTTACAAACACATACTGAGAAGAGAACATAACCCTTATTGGTATTTGTTACCCAAAGCAGCACATTTGAATTAACCTCTGTACTATGAAGTAGCCAAGGATAGATACTAACAATCAGATTGTTCCATTATATCTACTGTCTGTTGAGTATTTAGTTTGTTATTTATTAGCACCATCATACTTGAAAAAATGAATAGTGAAAGAATCATTAGAACACAGGACAATTAATTTCTAATTCCATGTCTAGAATTAAATTGCTGTGTGACTTTTGACAAGTAGAAACCTCTTTAATATTTGTATAACAAGGATAATGCTTCTTACCATGTGTCCCTCAAAGGGGCCTTGTGATGCTTAATTGACGTATGTTTGCAAACCTCTATTGGATTGTTAAACAAAAGACAGTGGTTATGTGGTAAAACAGCTCAGACTACCCCCATAGGCATTTTCACAATATAAATTCAAAAAATGATGACTAAATAAAACATTGTTACTTATGTTAACACTCCTAATAACAGAGACAGGTGCTGAAGAGGCTTGCCATTTTTATTTTAGAAATGAAGGTAGGATAGTGTGTAGTGCTTGACCTTTGAGATAGAAGACACAAAATGGTTTTGTTAATAGAGTAATAAAATTTTTAATGCACTAAATCATTTTATTTAAATGAAGAACAGAAAACAGAGCTCTTGAAGCACTTAAAGTCCTCAAAAATGCATTCAGAGTTTGGTTTTACTAAACAAAAAAAAAGGAGAGACGTCACTAATCAGGATCCGACATAGCTCAGAGGGCGCACAATTTCACATAGCTCACAACCAAACATGAGCTTGTGCTGGAAGAACCTGGATGAACTGGGAAGGTAAGTGGCTTTTCTCTTGGAACTGTTTTCTCAAATTCATGTTCATTAGTACTTATTTTGTTTCTTGAAGACCGAAGAGTCTGCTATCACCATAAAAGACTACTGCTAGAAATGTTTTATTAGAATGATGACTTGGTTCTGTCAATAAAAGATGTTTTATGTTTAGTTTTATTTGTTGCTTGATTCTGCAAAATGATTTTACCTTCAAATATAAAAGAGAGTTGGATTCGCTTATGGAAATTTCATGTTGCTGTTTTGTGATAGTTTATTGCCCTCTCATATGAGGTGAACATAAATCATATAGATTCTATCTTGTTATTACATTCCAAAGTAGAAAGTTCTTTAATTTTTTTTTCCAGAAAGAAAATGGAACAAAACATTTAATGAGTCAAAAATGATATATAATGTTTTCAATTTCATTTCTGTTTTGCATATGTTAAAGCTGAAATACAGTAACTCATCACTGTTTTATAAGCAATGTACTTCTTGAACTTATAATCCTGCAATAGTCAGCTGTTGTACTAAACAGATTGTCAGAGTACAGTAAGGCTTTAGAATAGCTATGTTTCTAAACATAGGATTCCCCAAGACACCTGTGGCAAGAAAAGTTAATGTTGGTTGGTTTTACTAATCCTAATTTCCTAATGAGGAAAGGGATGCAACAAGAAAGAACTTACTGCACAAGAAAGATCAGTCCAGGTTTCTTTTGCAGACTAGTAAGTACATATGGTCAGCTTGGGAGATCAGGGGACTAGGAGATATACAGGATGACATCACCCACTTGACCTCATGCTAGCTTCAGATTCAAATGTACCTTCTGAAAAATTTTTCAAAATTATTATGTGAATACAACAGGTGCAAATATATTTGCAAATAAAGTTTAAAATTAATTCTCACAGGCAGTCGCTGAGGACCAACTCTTTCACTAACATAATAACATGACAACCTACACCATGTTGATTGACAAAGAATACATGTCAGTCAATGAGAAGAGGTGATTCTTTTACCTTAATGTGATCTTTGGAAAGAAAAGAAACAGAAAGTCAGAAAAAAACCCACATTAAATTATCTTCAGTGCCCTAGATGATGAAAAGAAGGAGTGCATTCTTGGGCAGAATTCTTCCTGGAACCTACCAATCATTTATGCATTCTCAGTAAAATTGTTCCAGAGGGTGGCTGCAAGGGAAAAACAAACATTATCAAATAGGATGAAAAATTAAGAAACCAGATACCATCTCTTGAGTGATGAAAAATGGTTTGCAAATGCTTCATGTAACTGGCAGTCTAGGGGATGGAATATTTTGCTTAGATGTGACAGAGTGCCCCTTACTTCCTTTTCAAAGCTTTGGGTAGGGAAAGCACAGGTAATATAAATTCTTTGCCCTCCTCAAAAGGCATTCCTAACCAGCTCCTGGGAAAGCATGTGCATATGGTACTCTTCATCTCCTCTCCCCTTCCACCTTCAGTGCCTTCACAGACGGGGAAGGTCCACAGTCCTATCTGAAGTGGGGAAAAAAACCTGTATTTTACAAGATCTGCCATTTCTTTAAGATCTAAGAAGTTAAAATGCCAGTTTCTCCATTGGGGAAACAGCACAATCCATTTCAAGGCATTCAGTATACATTCTTGTTTCTGCTGAGTCTTTGCTAAGATACCAATTTAAATGACATTGGTCCAGAAGGGATATTGCCAGGTGTGAAAGGTTCAAATTAATTGATATTTAATTGGTTGAGATGGCCTGATGCCCATGCTATTTTACTGGAAGAATTAGTGATAAAATATTGTTGCCACTGCAGATCCATCTCTCAAGAAAGGAACATGACTATTATAAAAGATTTTCAACCCTGCAATAGTGACTGTGACTGAGAGAGTAATCCAGAAGCATTGTGTGTCTGTGAAAAGTTTGCTCATTTATAATGAAATATTCATCAAATAAACATCAATCTTACATGTATGTGTTCAGAATGAGAAACACACATTGGCTCATACCATGGGAATGAGTAGAAACATACATGGATTTCCTTGATAAATGGGAGTAGTTGTATTCCCTCCTTTTTTCCTCAAGCATGGCTGCTCTTCATAGTGCCTAGTTTCCCATGATGGTGTACTTGTGGCTTTTCTGATCTTAGTTTTGTACAAGCATGTTTAATCCACAAATGTGGATTAAACATCATTTAAATTTTACTTTTGTTCTCTAGTTACACTTAAGCATACAGATGAAATCTTGTATTTTCACTCTCCAGCAGTTTTTCAACTTTTTTTCTTCTTAATAATAAGCAAGATTAGTTCTAGATGGCTCTGACATTTTATGTAGGCAGAAAATGGAACATCTTTATTACTTCCTTGGGGATGTTTTCTTCTTTGCATATGCTCTTCTACCTCCCATTAACTTTAATAGGATTTACTCCTGCCAATCCACATGAGAGCAAATACATCTCTAATGTATGTAATTCTTTGTTCAAGGACCACAAGCTTGAAGAAGAATTATTCAGGAGTACTTTCAGAACATAAGGATATACAGTAGTAGATTCTTCAAACCTAAACATATGTATTTTGACACCTTCTTTTTACATATGTCACAAAATCCTGGGGGGCAACAAGCTCAAACTGAAAGTAAAGAAAAAATTAAAAAGAAAACCATACCAAAAAAAACACCACCCCCAAAAAATTCCATATCATTTTGCAAATATTTTTTCATTAAAAATGTCAGAAATAAAAAGGGAAGAAGGATGTTCATTTACCACTCTTCAGTACAGCCGTATTACTCACTACATCTTTCTGTAAAAGGAATCACAGCAAAATCAATGTGATACATCCAAACACTAACATGGAAACTGGTAGAAGTTTGCCATAGTTCCTCATAATTATTTTTAATACCTGTGATAATAATGATTCATTTCTTTCCAGAATCCTACATCTAAGCACTCTAAGCATTAATTACATTAATTCTCACGGTCCATCACTGAAGTTCATATCAACATCCTCTTTTTACAGAGGAAAGAACATGCTTTTCTCCTCTTGAGCTGCCTATAAAGGGGACCTGAGTATTGAAAAGCTCCCACAGGGATTCATTCAAATGCTCTTCCCCTGATTAATCTACTTAAGGTAGGACTGTATCTGCAGAATTGCTTCTACCTTCAGGAAAATGGGAAGACTTGTAGAGATTTGGCTGACAGAATATAACTGAAGGCAGCTTTTCTTTGTGGGATAATGTGCTTACAAAGGGCACTGTCCCACTGTGTAAGGGAGCATTGATTAGTCACAAGAGAATAAAATAGGTTTTTATCTCAAACTGTAGAGATTTCTTCTTTATAATACATGATTGCAAACCACCAAGGGAATAACAATTTTCTCCTTTTATATAAATTGGCTAAATACCATAAATTTTTTTTTGGTAATTACATTACTACAGAAAAACTGATCACAGATATGTTAAATGTAGTTTTACTAGATTTGCCTAAAAAGAATCGGGAATTGTTATCTAATCTAAAACTACATGGCAGAATGACATCTCCTACAGCCAAAACAAAACCTCACAGAATAAATCTATAATGTATTTTTAGACCAGATCTGTCAAGAAAAAAGGATTTCACAGTTTCAAAACTCTGTAACACAGCAAATAACGAAGCTCTCCAAATTGTACACACAAATTCTGAAAATATTTTAGTCCCTGCATTTTTCCACAAAGCACCCAGTACTCTCAGTATTTCAGTACTAAAAAAAAAAAAAAAACCCACCAAAAAAACCAAACAAACAAACAAACAAAACCACCTAGGCTTCTGAAGTTTTTCAAGGAAGAAGGATGCATTCTACTTTAACTGCTGGCTCAACAGTGAATTGATATCCATTAAAACATTTTTGGATTTTTTTAGTGTTAAGTTTGTTCTTAAAGACAGATTATGTTAGTGGTACTGTGGAATTGTTATGAAATTTAGTCTTTTTTTCCTTGATGGTTTTCTGAACTAAGGCCACAATCCTTAATTCTACTAACAACTGAATTTTTAAAATACACCTTCTCTTGCTATTCTGCCATAGTCACTTCAAATCAATTATTGCCATGAATGTACCCACTGGTAAACTTAAATTGAAGCATTATTTTGAATGCACATCAAGGCTTTTGAATACAGTCATTGTAAATCTCAGCTCTTAAGACTAGAATTGCATTCATGCAGAAACAAAATAAAAGCTATAGTCAGAAACTAAATTGATTTCTATGAATATAAAAGCATCAAGGAGCCAAAAAAACCCATCATCATGGCTTGATGAGCCCATACAGCAGGTGTTTTGGAACTCCACATGATTTTCAACTCTAATCCTGTGCAATGACAAGAAATCAATGGTATAAGGTTAATGAGGCCAATCATATTGATATGGGAGGATAACCTTTGAATCAGTCAAAGCCATTTTGTACAGGGATAAGTGCTTAATCCTCTAAATTCAGACCATAGCTCCACTGCTGAAAATTTCAACATTTAGATAGACGCCAAAATTATGATATTTCTAAATAATGCCACACTGTTACTGTTTGGAGAGAGTCTTAGAAACAAACTTTTTGCACGTAAAAATATACATGCAAATTAAGATGTAATAATTATAAGCATTGGTAACAGTAGAAATTTAGCTACTAAAAGTCAGTTCTGATGGACAACTACTCTAAGTGCATTTTCCAATTAATTCAAATGTTCTCACTGATTTCCTCTTCCTTCTTGAATCCAATAATCAGTGTGAGAAATCCTAATGACATAACTTGGTTTGCATCAATTCATTTTTCTCATGTTGCCTTAAAATGTTTATTTCCTCTGTCTCAATGACCTCTTTTCTGATCTGCTGTGGTACTTCAGAGCACAAGCATTTTGACTTTATCATTATTTTATCGTTACATAAAAGGGAAGATCTCCACCTAGATGTGTGCACATAACAGTGTGTTGGCATTTTCCTCAAAGAATAATGAAATTTCCACATCACCATCTGTCACGGACAGCAGAGGCTGACCTGAGAGCTGGGTCCTCAGAGAAGAGAGCAATCATGACACATTAAAAGAAAAACTCAGGGTAGCACAATTCATCCATGTGATTTCTCTTAGAAATACACATGCTAGATGACCACTCATGCCATTCTACATGCTCAATGTCTGTGCCACCACACATCAGGGTTCCTCTGAAAGGCTGGCCTGGCAGTTTACTAAAGCAAAAGCAGAAGTTTATGCATAAATAAAGAGAAAAAAGAGATTTTATTCTTGACTCTCCACCAGCATTCACTATCTGGCCATTTCCTAAGAATCTCCCCCTTGCTCCTCCTTTTCTCAGCTTTTTATGTGTGAGCTGACATCCTGTGGTATGGAATATCCCTTTGGACAATTTGGGTCAGCTGTCCTGGTTGTGCCCCTGTGGATCTTGCCCACCCCAGTCTACGGGGGAGGCGGCTGGGGGATGGAAAGCTGGGGAGGCAGTGCTGGTGCTGCCCCAGCTCTGCTCAGCTGCAGCCAAAACACCGCTGACTTATCAGCACCTTTCCAGCTACCAGGCATTGTAACAATGGCTGCAACATATAAGGGTATTAAAATCAATAAATAAATTTTTCCTCAAAGATATAATTGGAATATTAAAAAGATTACAACCTGTTGTACTACATATCCCTTCACTCCTTCACTTGAATTGATTCCCTGTTTACTTTAGTTTTTCTCAAATGGTGCATAAAATACTAAGATTACTACAATTTTCTTGGTAAGGTAGCAAGTACTTTTCCTCTCCAAAAAGTTGATTGAATTGGGTGGCTAGCTCAGCTAGTCAATGAGAAATAAATACTGGAGGGTGTTTAAGGACAGATTCCTGGTTTTCAACTATTGTGGTAAATAAGGAGAGAGTTACAATTTTTCATATTTATTTAGGAATCTTAAAATAGCCTTAGGAAAGGGATTTATTAGCATGAATTTAAGTAGTTTTTAGAAGTCAATTATGTAAGCCATTTCCACACACTATTTTTTTCTCATTTTAATCCACATCTCTGAATAAGCTTTCATGCTGTCTTGTACCATCTTTCACCTAAATTGCATGGTGATACACCACTGTGTGTTAAGTTGCAAGAACACCTACCTTGGAAAACTTATTTAGTACTGATATGCAAATCCTTGTACCCTGCTTTTGGGCGAGGACTGTGTCAAATCCTTGTAGTGTGCCTGGAATAAAAATGTATGTGAACAAAAGTTAAAAAATTAAATCTTTGGAGTGTATACACTTTAACAGTACCCTTTCTCCCCAGTTAAAATTCTCTGTACTGCCTAATTTAAGAACATTTGGATTTTTACAATAGGTGAATATAAAAATTGTTTTAAAACCCACAATGTTCCAAAGGATTAATGTACTTTTAAAAAAATTTATTTCACTTTTACCCATCTAAGCTAATAATATGTTTTACAGAACAACAGGTCTCTTTTAGATACTAGGATTCCCAGCCGACATTTAGCTCTTTATTTCCCAGGGCAGTACAAAGTCCACGGGCTTGGAATGTTGTCATCTTTCAGAAGGAGGGCGTACTAAATCAGCTCAACAGAGAGTTGTCTGCTCTATTATTCCTTTGTTTTGAGGATTTCTAGGTGGTCAGAGATGCCCTGCCAACACCAGCAGCGGCAACAACAAGGAACATCCCTCCCTGGATTCCCTCCCCAGCCGACAGAAACATAGGAAAGCACCTTTCCACCCTTTTGGCCAAAAGCCAAAGCACCTTGGACAGACTAGGAGTGCAAAAGCTCACCTTTTACCAGAGGCTTCTGAATATTTCTGATTAGCCCTCACTCTGGTTTATACACTAGCTACATCAAACGTTGTTAGACCACAAGCATGTCTTAGGAGTGCAGGATCTGAACATCATCTGTGTTAGCCTAAGTCAGGTCTTGATTAACTTGGGTGTTCTCATGTAAACAGACTCCCTCAACAAGTGGAAGGACCTCAGCAACAATGCTTGTCCCTGTAGTGGGGCCCTATAATCAGCAGTTCTTTCAGACTCTATAGGGCCCAAAGCCTGTTTCCCTTCCGAGAAAAGGAAATTTCTCCTTCTCACGTGATCCTGTTGAAAAAGTGTTCTATCTGTAGTATGTAATGCTCCATAAAATGGTCTGAAACACTCATATTTCTTCTGAACTAGCTCTCTTTTGTCATTTCTATTCCTGGGTAGTAGGATTGCTAAAACACCTATTTTCTCTCAAGGTTTTCAGCCAGTGACTTATCTGCCTTGGTGCCTTTTAGAGTACTTTGTTACATTTATCTTAGAGTTTGTTCTGCTCTACTGATTTGTCATAAATCCAGTTAATCTCAAACTTTCTAAACTGTTGTGTGATTTATTTATTTATTTATTTGTAATCAGATTATATTTGAATTACAGAACTGAAAAGATACTTCATGGTTTCTAGGTTGTTTTCTTTTTTGTAGGTTGTTTGGTTTTTACAGATGGGAAACTTTAAAAAAATATATTCTTTATCACTGCTTTGCCTGAATATCATTTAACCTTTGAATACTCCATACTGTCTTTAAAATATTTTCAAAAATTCACACATAGTATTTTCATTCCCTAAGGAAGAATAGACTATCATCCATTATATTTTGCCTCTACAAGGACTGAAAGTTTTGATTCCCTGTGTATTAGCACTAACTGTGCTACCAAGTATTCAGACTGACTACTTCTAAGGACAGACATAACTTATTTTCCTGAGTGTTTGGTTTATGGGATAAGTCAATCTTAGAATAAGTCAAGATAAATCAACCCTTGAAGTTGAATCAGATGACACCGGTCAGTCAGTATAGTCCATAACCTTTAAATATAATTCAGATATTCCCCTGCACTTGATAATTTTTTTTTCCCAAAATTTCTCAAGGACCCTAAAATCTACAGAACAATAAGCAAACAAACAAACAAAAAGACAATTGTGAATGTATAAGATCAGGTTTGGGGTAGCAATGGGCTTTAATCTGCTCAGTGAATTATTTCAGGTTAAAATATGACTTCTCTCTTAATCTATCTTTAAAAACAAAATAAGTTTGCATAACTAGGAAAGTTTCTATTTGACTGGTTCGGAGAACATTGTGGTGTTTGAGTCTGTTATGTGCAGGCATTTTTCATCACCATTCCACAAGCAGTTTTTTGCAACAGTTCAGTCCAACATTTATCTTTTTTACTGCTTTTAAAAATTTTATTTTGACAGGGACATTCAAGTCTTTGAATAGTTGTAGAATGTTTCCTATTGGTTCACTGAATTCAACCTAGTTTACCAGCTCATATTCTTTATTTCTTTTTATTTGGGGAATATAATTCCATTGCAGTCAATATTTTCAAGCCCTGTCAGTATTTTCATGGGCTGCTAATTACAGTTTTTATCAGCTGCAATTTTTCTGCCTCTTTTTCAGACTATAGTCTGCTTCAATGAGGTTTTACTTCACGTTAAAATCATGAGCCTTCTTATGAACATTTAGCCCGACGTCTCAGCAATATATTACACAAGAGAACTAAGATATAGCAGTATTCAGCAGAGAAAACTTTCTTTGATAAGTAGTTTTTCTCCCAGTGAAATAACAAGTGAAATACTTTGAGATATTTCTGAAGTTCAAATGAGAAGGATTTTCAATTTCACTGGCATTAGACAATATGAGATCCAAACTCCACAGCCATTTGAGATCAGAAAAAGTTCATTTTACTGTTAACAGTTTGTTTAATAGATTTATGGATAGTTATTAACTTTTTAAATGCATAACATTTTAAAAAGCACTTTGCTTCCTACTTAAAGAATTTGTCATTTACCTTTTACATTGCAGTATTTTATTACTTATTATGCTGTACAGAAAACAAATTTAAAATATGGATAATACTTGAACATATCTTAAAACCTACTTTGCAGCTAAGATATGATTTTCCAAAGCCAAAACAAGAAATTATTTCTCAGCAGATTATATTTTTACCTTAGCCCCTGTATTTGAGGTCTGAACAATGGTGTTCTCTGATTATAAAAGTTTTTCATTTGTCTAGTTTCTGTAGTTAGTAGAATGGTATTGAACATATGACTTTCTAAAAGAAAATCACAATGTTATATCTAAGTGTTTAAATTCCCTTAAATTTCTAAAACGTGTGTTTTACAGAGGCAAATGTAATATTTCATTTAGTATTTGCTGATTTGTAAATAGGATCATTTTATTAATGAACTGTTGTGGTATCCTCACCTTCTTCCAGTCTTCAGAGTGATAATGCTTCTTTTAATTCTGAAGCCACACAAATAAACAAAAGTTTACATTTGTGTTGTCTAATCTGTGGTGGTTTCTATAACTCCTGTACTTAACAAAAGTTCCAGCTCTTTTACTGTCATAAATACATCTTAAGTATATTAAGTTATAGCAAGTTCACAGGCTACGTGCAAGAGGATTTATAAAATGTAGAACATTAGAAACATTTTCTTGCTTCCAGTGACAGTCTTGTTTACCTCACTAATAGATTTATTGAAGAAGAATTGAATGTCCCCATCAGACATTCTGGTTGCTTTGTGCTCCCCTGAGATATAAGAAGTGAACTATCCTAAACAGAAATTAAACTGAAACAACTTTGGTGATGTTACTTTAAACACAAAAACATGAAAAATTATTCTCCCCTATGTTAAGTAGAAATGAGTAGCAGCATAAAAAATGTCCTTACTTCCAGGATGGGGAAACTATATGTTGTGGTTTATTTTAGAGCAAATGTATGCTATTCCTCCTGCTCTTTCCACAACAGCCACTTTTGTCATATCAAGAATTTCCAATATTTTTTCAAAATCCTTTATTTTCACAGGTATTTTGCTTATTTAAATTCATACCATACCACCTATTAAAATTTTGATGATTCATGTAAAGTGTTTGGCATTAAGGGCAATATTTTCATCTATCAAAATACACAAGTTATACTACTTAGCAAAATCAAAAGTAATGTAAAACCTCAAATGCTTAAGATTTCAAGATTTTGTGTTCGTGTCCAGAGTTGAAGTTTTGCTGATGCTTCTCCTTCCGTCAACAGAGATTTTAAACTCAATTATTTCGTGGTCACTGTGGCCACCAATCTCCACTTTGCTCACAAGATCCTCCCTGTTGGCAAGCAGCAGATCAAGGAGGAATCTATTCAGCTCCCCTAGTAACTGTACCACAAAGTTATCATCCGGGTATTTCAGGAGTCTTCTGGACCTGTTTGTGCCAGCTCTGTGGTGTTCCCAGCTAACTGAAATATTCCCACTTGATGTTAAATGCTCCCAGAAAATTGAAGTCCCTTGTAAGAACAAGGGTAGTTGATTTGCAGATCTCCTTTAGCTCCCTTGAGGATAATTCATTGTTCAGAGAACAGATTTTATCTCTTCAAAATTCATATAATATTTGAAAGAAAGGAAGCCACATTGTGAAAGTCAAAATAATTGTAAATACCCAGCCAAAAGTTTTTGCCCAAAGCAATCATATATCTCAATGTCTCTGAGCTCCCTGAGTTAAGATTGAGTCTTTCCATCTCCTCACTACTGTTCTCTCCTATGTATCTTCAAGTACAGCCAGCCCTTGACCCTAAATTCAGATAGAATTCAAATTCACAGAATCATTGTGAACCCAAAACATCACTGCTTTCTTCCTCTGCTTACATGGAGACCTAAGATTTATCAATCCTAATTTTCTAGAGGAATGGCCACATATTCTGAGCATCATTTTCCCCATAAGCCATTACTATTTTCTGGTCTATGTGTCAAAACACAAAACTCAAAGTTGACTGCAAAACTCATCCCAGCTCATATTATTGTGCAGTGAGAGTGTAATGAAAACTACCACAAAACAGGGCTGTGTTACTCTGCTGTGAAGCAGAGGTCAGGCTTTCTTTCTTTCCTTCTCTCTTTCTTTTTCTTCTTTTGAAGGAACAGAAACCTATACTATTGCAAAAATCTACTCATGTAGAAATGACATGGCATCAGAGAGGCAACAACCTTCTCCCCTTTTACAAAATAAAATATTTATTTTGCAAAATAAAACTAATGAAAAGCTAATAAAATCTAGAGAAAGCTATTAGAAGAAAGAGGTTGGAGTGAATCTGCTTAGACAACAGTGAGGAAAATGATGGAGCATATTTTTTCTTAGTTAAATTCCATTCTCCATTTTTTTAACTCACTGACACCAATGTTACTTTATTGACTCCACCATTTCTCTTTATTGAAATGTTGATTTAGCCCAGCATGTTCCATATGTTTCAGCATATTGTTGTCCAACAGACATTGGGATCTAAACATTAGCTTAAACTGCTCTGTTGAATGGAGACACACATATTTTCTTGTACTCTGGAACTGAAGCTGAGGGTTGGGATGGAGGGCAGGAGAGCAATGGTGTGTAAAGGGACAGTCAGAAAGAGAGAGACTTGTAGGTCCAGAAATAGTGACATTGGCATGAAGAAAAAAAAAAAATTACCTTGTAGTTTTTTCCCAGTGGGGAAAAACAAGCATAATTCTTCCCACCAGAGCAATGAAAAAAAATTCTCAACACTGCAATACGGTGCCACGTCAAATTTCTCTCAGAAATGTCTTTCTTCTAGCTCCTTTCCTTCTGTGGATGTGCTAAGTACCTACCCACAGCTTTCAACCAGAGCTGTAGCAGCTGTCTCTTGGCAAGATTCAATTCTGAGACACAACCATTGCACCTGGGGAAACAGGTGGTTACTCTTTCAAAGTGAATTTCAGGATTCAAAAAAAGAAAAACTGCTTGAGAAGTTATAAAAGCCAGAGCCCTTTGAAATGGGAGACAGATAACAAGCCTGCTTGTCACAGAAGAGCTGCTTGCCAAATTAGTTGTGTGGAAGAGACAATACCACGATGCAAGCCCTGGCTCTGTGTAGCCCACAGCAGGGACAGGAACATCAGTGCTGGAGGAGAAGTTATCCTGTCTCGAGGTGGACTCATTAATATTACAAATCAGTGAAGACCGATACTGAGATCAAGATACTAGTTTAATTGTCACAGTCAGGTTTCTCGCTCAGGATGCACCAGTTTGAGAAATCAGTCTGAATTAGAGATTAAAAAAAAAAATTTAAAGCCTGATTTCCACATCCCTCCCCCCCCCCCATCCTGGATCCCTGTATCACACCCTGGTGTTGTGTTACTGGTTACATGGGTTATGCAGGTCCTCAGTATGAGTAGAAATCCTATCCATCCATTCCATAATCTGCATATGATGGCAATGAAATGTTTCTTTTACTGACTTTTATTGAGTGATTTTCATCTGAAAACTCTCAGATAACAGTATCTACCGCACCAAATACATATTGACCTGACATCTCCATCTTCCACAACTGTGGATATGTGACAGGCTAAACAACCTATCACTTCTTTATACAATCATGTGCAAACATGTGTCTCCACTTTTCACTGAAACATTTAATTTTTTTCAAGTGACATAATCTTTGTTTTCTCATAAGCTATACAGAAACCCTGTAACAGTTGACTTTCAAACTATTACTGTCAGAATCTTGAATGACTCTAATTTCATTCTACTTTGTCTTCCTTCCAGAAGTCATTAATTAAGGACATTATTCTGAAGCACTAGTGCCTGAACATGCCAATGAAAATTCAGTTAAATGACTCAGCTTCTGAGAACGAATTTGTTTCTTTCCAAATAAAGCACTAGGCCTTCATGAATGCAGAAGTGCAAAAAGTTTAGAACAATCTGTTCAGATTTTGTAAGCAATTTTTAAACTTTGCTTGCTGCCAGTTACTCTGTGGCTTTCTCAATCTGCTGAAAAATAAACATAAGTCACTGTCTTGCTTTTTATCCTGAGAGTTTCATAAACCATGACTTTGTCAGAGGCATTTGCCACTGTAATGTGCTGAGTTCCTGTAACATGAATTGTCTCGCATCTTCCTATGGAATACTTAGATTTTGGGGGAAAAAAAAACCACAAAAAAACCCACAAAAAACGCCCAAAAGCCACAACAGAAATGGTTAATGATGGAGTCATTCTCCTGTGAGTAGAAAACATGGCTAAAAAAGCCCATTAGACAATCTTTGTAAGAACTGCTGCAATCCATGGCTGGGACATAAGCAAAACAGATTAGATCCACAAAGCACGTATCTTGTCACTGTCTGCAGTGTCTACGGAGAATGAACTGTTTCATTTCCTGGATCCATGGATGCCTAATGAAGTATAATTGTATCTCCATGATGGTTTCATGCTAATTGAAGGAGACTTCAGAGGAAACCAGCTTATGAAAGCAAGCAGTTAACATTAGCCTTTCAAGGTACTTCCAGCATTAGTCTTCTTTCAAGGTAGTTCCAGCTATTTTGTCACCATCCATTTCTATCATCATTTCATCCTTTCAGACAACACAGAGACATAGGAATAACAAGAATAAATTACGATTTTTGTAATTTATAAATATTATTTTTTTAATATCTTCTTGAAAAAAAAGTAATGTTTTTAATTGGATTACAAATTTTTACTAGCTTTCCTACACTGGCATAAATTCAACCTCATATTGTCATGAGATATAAGATATACCACTAACTATAATATTCTTCTTATTCTGCCTAAACAGTGATTTTATTAAGCCATTTATTACTGAACCTTGCCTACTGAGATCCAGACAGAACCCTGCATGATCTTTCTCTCCCGCGCTCTCTCTCACCTCCTTAACCACCTGCCTGGGGCAGAGCAAGATCATTTACTGTTTCTACTTCTGACTTTTTTTCAGCCTGAAATTGTTAATTACAGATGCAAAAAACAAAGTCAGGCCTTTTCTAATTGCTTTCCCCCCACTGCCTCAAACAAACTGATTATTCTGTGTCTGAGGCTACACAATGGAGATTTTGAAACTGAAAAGAATGAGCTGCCAGGTAGTATTATCTAAATTGCCTTCTTCATGGCAGCGGAGAGCTAAGCTTTCACACAATCATTTCACTTACTGTGATTCAGACACTGAGCAATATCTTCTTATACTGTGACCACTCTGTCCACTTTTATTACATCATTGTAACCTCAGCAGTATAACTGCTGAGGCAACATAAATTAGCCTTAATGTAGTTGTACACATAGTTCACAGGGCTTTAACTCCCTTTACTTGGCCACAAGTGCAAGCTGCCCCTAATGGAGGCCAAAGTCTGTCCTGAAATATCTTTTAACTGCGTACTTTGTTTTTCTCTGCCGAGGAAGAGTTCTCACAGTACTGCGAGTAACCACAACTGTTTTTTCACCTTCCTTTCACCATCACTCTTGCTAAAAGTTTTCAGAGGTGTCCCCAGTAAAATGGCCATAAGAAAAAAGTATGCTTACATCCCCTCAACTATTTTGTTTAAATTCTGTCCTGGAGTGATCACCTTTGAGTACATTAAAGTACTAATAAAACCGCATAATGTTTGGCAACTTTGAGAAAATACGTGCATTTAAGAAAAACCCAGTGTTTAAGAAGTATTATTTTGTTATTTCAACTCTTGCATTTGCTTTTTCAAAAAAAATGTTATTTTAGCTCTGTGGAAGAACTATACACTCTAACCATCCTGTGCTTTACAAAATTTATTTGGTAAGTATGACTTCCCTACACCTTCCTAGCTGACAGTAGAAAAACCAAACCTCACTCCTTTTCAAACACTTCAGAATTTCTTTTGTTTATGTAGACAATTATGGAGATAGCTTTCACTGAATCAAACTATGCTCCAAAAGCTTTTGATGAGAAGTTCAGTCTCTCCAGGTACTCAGAATTCTCTTCTATAGGCTGAAGAAGCTCACGGAAAAGTTTAATCAGATTTGATCAAAGGGTCTCCCCTCCAGGATACAGATTTTTCTAAGGTAGATTAGAACTGGAATTATGAACATTAACAGAGTCAGTAATGTATGCATTTAAAAGGAAAATAATTCTAGGATCTTGTCTTCCCTAGGAAACGTGTATAACCTATATTTCTAGGTCCATGTAACTCAGTGCCACTACACTTCATCATTTCATGGTTCTACAAATGATTAACAGTTCAATAAAATATCACATTTAGTATTTACAATTCAAGCACATAAAGTAGAAAATAAGAAGAAGTAGATAACTCAACCATGACAGTAAAAATTAGAGCAGACGTTGAAAATGCAATAAATATTATAACTATTTCTTCATGGAGGAAATTTGTGCGTTTCAGTTTTTGTTGTCTCATGTGTTTTTAGCTCACCTGGAGATGCTGTTTCACTTCCTCAGCTCCCAAATCTACAGAAAGCCCATAGCCCTGCTGAAGCCAACAGAGCTGTTCTCAGGCTCCACAGCTCAGCTCTCTTATCAGCTGGAAGAATTAGTATCTTTTTGGCTGCCTAGCCAACAAAGCAATTCCATTGATCCGAAGCAAAAAGCTTCTTATAACTGTGGTAGCTGGAATTATTACTAATGATTTATTAAAGAGATGAAATTTCGTTTTAAAATCTCCAGACATGTCTGAAATGAATGTTGTTGAAACTTTCCAATTGTATATTTAATACATCCTTTTATCTGACAAAAAAAAACCCAGCAACATTTAATATTCAGGTTTTTTCTTTAAGAATTGATAACCTGTCCATCCAAGTTCCACTGCAGCCCCACTCCTCCCACAGAAAGGTAACCACACTAAGTCCAAATTGCATTTGGTTGCCCTCAAACAATTTATCTCTCTATCACTGCCAATTATTTGCACTGAGATATCCATTTTCAAAAAGCACATAAATTGAGGTCTTCCAATTCCCTACTGCAGTGACATGTCTCTGACTGTGTGTGGAAGAGGTTTTCACTTTTAGCTATCTAATTTCAGAAGTGTCTCAACCTGATGAGAGAACAAATGCTTTTTTTTGAGTCACTGGAGACTGTAAGACTCAAACAAACGCTGAAAATTGCTTTCAAATTAAATCTCAAAACTTAGCTATCAAAATAGCATCTATCCATTAGCATATTATTGACAAGCGTATCTCCTCAGTGAGGCTAACTGTTGCTCCCTGCACTTACGAACCAGTGTGAATGTATATCATGCCTTACAACCAGCTTTGAGATTGGAGTATATTGTCCATTGTCACATTGGTCGCCCTTTTACACATGAATCAGCATGCCCTAATAAGCTGCTCTCATCATTTAATGCTCCCATCCAAAGTACAAACTAGCTCAGCTTCTCTAAATTATTATCAAATCCATTATATTCTGTAGGCTTTATTTATAATGTTGATCTTTCCCTTTCAACTGAAGCAACTGATTTCCAGTTTTTCATGTTCTTATTTACCTGAATAATTGATTCTTAATTACTCAAGTAACATGACAAACTCCAACAAATTACTTGCAGTAGCGAAAAAGTGATTTAGTCTGATCAAATTTGTGTGAGTAGGGCTGGAGAATGGCATACAAAATATAGCTAATCAACAGGGCTCCAGTAGCATCAATTCTGTGGCTGAAACTGTGTAAGGCTGTGATCTGAGTATTTTCCAAATGACTCTTCACTGTTTGTTCATTTAAGTGAAGTTTTTAACATTTAAGTGAAGTTTTTTCATTTAAGGGGTTTTTAACATCTATTTCTTAATTCATATGCTGAAGTTTGGGGGAGTTTTTTTAATATATTCAAGGTTCTTTGCAGGTGACACAGACTAACTTTATCCACTAGGCTACACATTTTCACTAATAAGCAAAGGAACTAGCCACAGGAGGGTTTTCCTATAATTTCTTTACAACTAAGTTAAATTTTATGAATTTAATTAAAAAAAATCTGTTTTCTGTCAAAAACATTGTGCATACAGATTGTCTAGAGGGGTTGTGGGGTCTCTCTCGCTGGAGATATTCAAGAATCAACCAGACACCCTTCTGTGTAATGTGATTCAGGATGATCCTCGATGATGCTTGAGCAGGGAGGTTGGACCAATGTTCCACTGTGCTTTCTTCTAACCTGACCTATTCTGTGATTCTGTAAATATCAAACATTAAACTTGCTGGGTAGTTTTTGAAGATTCTGTTCTGGTGTTCCAAGTGCAAGTATTTCCTTTTGTTTGTAATTAAGTTAACATGAAAGATTTAATAATTTCAACAGTCTTCTCCAATGAACCATAAAAAGTCACTTTTTTTAGTAAAACTTTTAGATTATGACCAGAACTGTTCTGAACTCCTTTTCAACTCATACAAAAGTAGCTTCTGGAACATGAGATAAGGTGCTTTTTGAATGGTCACCTTTCTATCTTGAAATATATGTATGTGTCAAAAGTGCTGCTATATAAATATACTTTAGTAAAGCTCCTTTCAGTAAAATTGAACAACAGATTATAGATTTTCTTGCACCTTAAGAGGTCCTCATGTCTTTTCCTTTTAATACTGGAAATTCTATTTGATATTATGTTATGAATTTTTTTCAGCTGAAACACAAAAGTGTGAGTCACTGGATCTGCAAAAATCCAAGTGCAGTGACTCCAAAAAAAGGTCATATGAATTGGAGGCTGGCTAGAATGTAAAGTCTATCTAAAGGCGAGTAGTAATGACATGTTTTGCTGTGGGAATGCTGACTTAAATCTACACAAAAAAATCCTCATCCAAGGGTAACTCAATTGCCAAACATTTTTCTTTATTTTCTGTTATTTTTTAGAAAAATATTGTGAGTTATCACATCTTCGTGACAGTGTAAATTCATATCTTAAATGTTTCTATAACTGCTTAAGTATATAAAAATTTGTGTTGCAGGGCGGGGGGGGTGGTTTGAGAGAGAGAGAGAGAGAGAGAATGAGATGGTTGTGTACCTTATCTGAGCCTAGATCTCAGTCCCATTTATAAGACCTCTGTTTCTAGTAATTTAGCCAAGGAATGGGAACCAAGAAGCGGGGCATGGGGGAAAGAAGAAGGAAAGCTCACAGGATCCAGAACCTATGTGTTTATATATCTTTCAATCCAAGAAACTGATATATTTGAGTTAAACCAGAGAACACATCTTAATAACAGGTAAGAAAGGAAAACTTTGTTATCAGCTTGCTGATGCAGAAGCCATGACTGTCATGACATATTTCTATTTTATGAGTTCTTGCATTTATTGAAGAAGGAAATTTTTGAAAGAAGCAAAATATCTAAGTCACACTGAAGATGGGTGTTCAGTTCCCTTAGGTTTTATGGGACATTCTACCACAAACAAAGTTATTTTGGTTTAATCCTTCTGACTTTATATCATGAAAATTAGATAACACAGAAATTCCCACCGAAGATAGCTGCTGCTACTATATTATTATTATTATTATTATTATTATTATTATACTCTTTCTGTCATTTATCAATTCTCCTGATTATTATTAAAAATAAAAAGGAATGAAAATTCATACACTGAAAAGGACTTGTCATGACATAGACTACAATCGATGAAGGGAAATGATCTGTTTAACAATGTAGCTGCAAATCCAGGAAAAAACCCCAAAGATTCTGTTTGCTAAAAAAACAATTTTTGCATTTCATTTTTGAGTAAAACAAGTGAATCTGTGTGGCTGAACTGTCAGACATTAGTTGTTCCAAAATCCTAATGACAAACGGGGAGAAGTGTCAGAAATTCACATGATTTATTATCTTCCTACACTTCAGTTTCAAGCAAATGTACAATCCCAGAGGGATTCTCAAGCACTTCCTGACAGGCCCTCAGTGCCGAATTAATACACAAGGTAAAAAAAAAGTTAATGTAGAGTATCAGAATTGATTAATGGAAGTCATGTCAGCTGTCAGTTCTCTGCAAACTAATTAGGCAAAATGCTCAGGAAAACTCAGTGCTGTATCTGAAGGCTGCCAGAAACTTCAAAGACCATCATAAAAATAACCATAGATGATTATTAAGAATAAAATAAAATAAAATAGGACAATTGGATTTTTTTTTTTGCTTCAATGTTTAATATGTATTTATTCAGCCAACTGATTTTTGTCTAGAAACTAAGATGTTAGTCCTACAAATTCATTCTAGTGATTTCTGTTTGAGTTTTCTAATCTCTGGAGTAACCTTTGATTATTTTATAACAGAGTTCTGAAATGCTGATGAAGTAATAAAGCCCAAACAACCCTAGGTAAAAATAATCTCATCCACCATACAAGATTTTATGTCATTAGGTTGAACTAATTCGTTCAGCTTTGCACCAGGGCTACTGAAGACTGAAGTATTCTATCTTTCAGCATGCGCCAAAATCAAATCCTGTAACAACAGACATGCTTTTGGCCTTGAATCATGTTCAAAGTGGACACAGTATGCCAAGGGAAAACCATGTAAATGCTTCATATAGCACAACCTGAACATCTTGTTAAACATTCTGAATGTCCCTATACCCAGACACTGCAGCTGATGCTGGTTTTTTTTATTATATATGTTATCTGCCCTATAAAGAATCAAGAACCTCTTCTCAACATTGAAGTCTCTAGTCACAGTACAGAGCTTTCGTGAACATTATTCCGTCAGAAATTCTGGACTCAGTTCAGCATCTTCATCCTACGAGCAGTTGGAACTCTTGCACTGGTACCAAGTATAAAGTATTCTGTGCCATCTCCTAGAACAGAACAATGTCACCTTATGGTATTTTCTCATGTCCACGTGGAAGTGTCGGAAGTCAGAGTTCACTGCAGCTCTGAACCGAGAAAAATCAATGTCTACCCCATCCATAGTGCTTTTAGTTTTTTTCATGTATATTCTACAAATAATCCCACACAGGACCTTTACTGCATTACTGGAGATCAAAAGCCAAGGCCAGCGTATCCATGAAACTCATACCCTTATTCATGCGGTATGAAAAAGAGTTGAAGCTCATAGACAGCTTGAGCTAGTGAGGCAGATGGGCACAGGTCAATAGCTTCACTGAAAAGGCTTCCTAATCTGCTTGCTAATATCTCTTCTTGGAGCAGGGTCAGCTCAGCCCTTCAATAGCTGAATCCATAACTTCCCCAGTGTCTTTCATCCCCACTGAGTATTTCCAGCTCCATCAGCCCATTTCCAGTCCTTTCTCATGAATCACATCCCAGCTGAGTCACTGTGGCGGGCATATGTGAAATTAGAAATAGCCCTGCTGTTCTTAGAGACAAGGAGGGACCCCAGCTTGTCCTGAAGCTTCAATGCCAACATGCTTGACAGCTCAGTTCTCTCATGGTATGCCAGGTCCCATTTCTGCTTAAGCATCTCTAGGGTTCACACTTCCCTAGAGTCCACACCTTTGGAAAAACTATTAACACAAGGAGTGGACTACAGTGTGTGAGTGGAAGTTATCCTTGTAGCTGGTTCTGTGACACATTTTCTTCAACCCCAGATCCCTTGTTTGTCTGTTTACTCCTTCTTCAAGGGATCTCACACCCAGCTCCATCAGTTCCAGGACAGCTCAGGCTCCCAGTCACCGGAGATGCCACTCTAGAGCAAAAAAGAAGTTTTTGTTCCAGGATTTTCAAGGGAATTTCTCCCACATAAGCAAATTGATCATGGTATGACACTCCATGAGGTGGGGCTTTGGGGACACATCCCTTCTGCTGTACACATTTCAATCCATAGAGATAGTACAGCTATGACAAATTAGGTGTTCACTGTGTTTTGCATGCACACATCTGAGCAAGAGCCAGAGAGGGCTCAAGAGTCCTTTGAGGGCTTTTTCTTTGATTGTGGTCCCTGTGAATGAGAGAAGGAAAATCTTAGACAGCAACAATTGGGGCAAATTGCCAGAATGAAGTGCGTGGAGTCTGATATTCTCAGGATATAACAGATTCAAACTGATCTACCCACATGAAATTAAGAATCAACACCCAAGTCAACTAGTGACATATCCATGAGGCCTGCTACTTATTCAGACATTCTGATGCTCCATTCAGACACTAAAGTGCCAAGCTGATAGGGGCAGATTTCACAGCATGTTTTACTTTGCCTTGCAGAGGAAGAGAGAGCTGCCATATGAGCAGTGGGGAAAGGTAGTCATTCATATTTCACAGTGCCACATCTTTAAACCCTCTTCTTCTCCTCTATTTATCCTCCTGCAGCAGTTCCCTGGAAAAAGAGGAGCTGAGAGATTATTGCCACTAATTTGGGACAGTGGATGAGAGCAGGCAAGGTTTGATGTTTAGAAGCAGTCAAGGGGCTTCAGAGCTCGTGGCACAGCCAGGGCATCCCATGGGCCCTGATATGTACACATAGCCAGAGCCCTCTGAGGGCACCTGCAGCTCTCAGAGACCAAGTGACTTAACAGGTGCCAAAAACCTCTTCAGGAGCCTAGGTCTATGATAAATTTAAACTTAGTCCCCACAGTCTTTGTTTCTATTTCCTCACATCTTTGTGACACCTAATATCTGAATCTAGCCAAAATGCATTCTAAATAAAAACTGCCTAGCATGGTCAGAGATGCATCAGCTGGAAGTAATTAGCCCAAACAGCAGAGCAATTATTAGCTGCAGTTACATCTACTGATGGATCATTGTTTATTAATATTAAGTATAAATATGCCTTGTAGTTACAGGCAGGTCCTGCTCTCTCGCTGTGGTTGTCACACTTTGCCAGTGCCACCTGACCTCTTTGTGGCTCTTCTTGACTATCCTTTGGGGAAAAAGAGACAGATCAGTACAGCATGGCAATGATGGGCTACAGCCTGCTCCTATTTCACTTGACACTGATTGACACTGAGTTTCCTGGAGAAATGATCCATGCTCAGAAGAGAGTCCTGCACGTCCTGTCTGCAAACGTATGTTGGCAGGCATAAAGACCCTCCTGCCTCTCCCCAGGCATCCTGATGAAATTCCATACTGCTAAACCACAGGGGCCAAACTTCAGCCCTGCAGCTCTCAATCAGCAAATGCAGTCCAATGTCTCCCTCTGCACAGGGAGGTTCCTACCCCTGATACAGTCTGTAAGGTCTGCCTGTTGCTGGCAAAGGCTGCTCGATGATGGACATAAAACTGACATATTGTTGTGCCAGGATTCTGATATCCATGAGCAACCCCAAAGTATTACCCTAAATATCCTGCCAGACTTATTCTTGCACATCCAGGCATGTTATATTCTTCAGCCAGCACATCAGATGCTCTCAGGGTAATTATGTCAGGGAAACTAAGCAAACACTTCACAGCAGAATGGACTCATCCAGACAATCTATAAAGGATTAGGTGGTTGCCAATGGATGAACATTTTCCACAGAATAATCATCCTCTCTCTAATCCTCAGCTCTGTATTATAGGGAAAACCCACAAAATATCTGCAAAAAATGAGCATAAGAGCTAAAAATCATAATTTTATTGGAAACAGAAAACACAGGCTCAGCAGAGCGAGCATTTGTACCACATATAATATGATCTGTTGCCTGCTAATTTTCTCTCTTTCAAAGACGTAAATATCACCTTTCTCCTTTTTCCTTTTTTTGCAAAATGGTCTACCTGCTACACAAACTAACTAAACTCCAAACATGTTCTAAAATTTTGTTTGATTTTGTAATCTTCTGCCTTTCTTTCAGAAATGAAATGTGTCCAGATGTTAATCTAAATTTTCCAAATGAGCAAATAAATTGGTCTCTACCATACCAACTAGAAAGCAACACAGTGAGGACTTACTGACTTCCATCATTTTACAGCTACTGCAGGATTAAAACCGGATTCATAGACTTTTTCTTGAACAAATGCAAGAGGGGAATTTGCTATCAAAAATGTTTTCTGAAGCCATAATGTCCAGATGCAAGCGAGCTCTGCAGGGATTTAATTCCTTCTAGGCTGGGTACTTGTAATTATTTCACCTTATACTGACATGAGATTAGGCTGTTATCTTGAAACAATCCATCAAATAATTCAATATCTATTTTTTTCTTCCCTGTTGCACTAGTAGAAAATTTTCTATCCTGACCATTTTATGGAAAAATTGGTGCCTTTTTTTAATTAAATGCAGTCTTAAAAAAAAAAAGTGAGGGTGTGACAGATGTATAATCTGTATGTGTACTAGGGTAATTTTAAGATACCCGCACAAGCCAGTGAGATGACATGAAGTCCTTTTACTGACCTGACCTAGAAAAAAAAAGGCACGTTACAAACTGTGGATGCACAAATCTCAGTCAATACTAAAAGCTGGGGAGTGCCTAATGAGCTGTAGGAGAACAAGGCTTGAGGGGATATGTTAACTAACACAACATCAGCCAGGACTCTGCAGTCAGGGCTGACAGAAACAAGTCTGTGCTTGGTGACCAGCCGACCCTGCTGCCTGCAGCTGGCTTCTCTTCAGCTGCCTTTCCCGAGTGCCCATGTGAAGGTAATGCCAGAAAGATGAGGGCTTGCACAGCCAGCACAGCCCTGCTTGCTCTCCCTCTGCTGCACAGGGAGATGTGCCTCCCCTACAGCCCCAGAGCCCGCAAGGCCCAGTCTTCTGTCACTCTCCTCAGCTTAACAGGCACTTCTACTCATCCTTGACATGATAGCAAGAGACCTCAAGCAGCGTTTTAATTTTCTCTTCTGCCTGCTGGCTACTTAAGACGTTTAGCCCTCCAACACCTTAATGCAGCTGACTAGATCAGATAACACCACCAAACAAAATGTTTGTCTTTATGCAGAATGTTTAAAACACTACTTTATCCGTATTTTTAATTTTGTACCCAAAGAAAAAAAAAAGAAAAAAACAAAACAAAACAAAACAAAACAAAACAAAACAAAAAAAAAGTGAAATTGCAGGTCTTTGAAACCAAATAAAGGCACAGAATATGAGCAGTGGGACAAATGACAGAGGTCTGAAATACATTCAGCTGCTCTGAATTTTTCTGAGCCTTGGTTCTGGCAAAGCTCTTGAGTTGGGCAGGACATCCTGGAAAGCAGGAAATGAAATGGAATTTGAGTTAATTTTATTTCATCATCTGTAGCAGGTGTTCAGGTGTTCTGATGCAGACACTCAAGAAAAGAAGTCTAAAGGATGTTTATCATTAAAGCTCATCACAGAACCTTACTATTTTCAATGGCAGCTAAACTACTATTAGTAAAGTACACCTAAATAACAAGAATCAAAAGATCCAAAGGAACAGGGTAACTAAACCATTCTTTCGTGATTGCTGACACATGGCTGCCACCCCTGCATTTTATCTCATGTTCTCTCGGTCTCATATAACTCCTTTATCCAAGTCATTAGCAGAGAGGAGCATATTTCTGTCTGAAACTATTTGCTCACTTTAAACAAAAACAAAAAAAAATCTGTAAAAAAATTAAAAAGCTAAGATTTTTGTACAGACCTTTACTTAACAGAAGTTACTGTATTATGATATTAGTGGAAAGAAGAGTGGTTTGACTCCAGAGATTACAATATTCATTCTATTCTAATGCAGTTGTCAAAACATAGCAAACATATCTATTATCCAAAGATTCTTAAAATTATATGTGTAATAATGTGTAAATTAGTTCCATGGTAAATAAAATCACTGTTCATACCTTTTTTTTATAATCCTCTGAAAGGGTCTTTTTATACTTTACATTGAGAAAATTTAGATCTGAAAAAAAGTTTAATTTATTGACGTAAAGCAAACCAGAGATGTCATATTTTGGTTTTCTTTTTCCTACTACAACATGATTTTCAGCAAATTCTGCTACCTGATATACCTGGAGCAAATGAATGCTGCTGAGAGTTCAGTATATTCAGGAGGAACAGACTGTCAGTCAAAACTGCCCACAACAGACCTCAAAGGAGGATCCTGACCACAAACAGTAATAACAAAGTTTTGCTGGCTGATTATTTTTGTTGCTACTTGGTATTTTACATCAGAAAAGACAAGCTTGGGTCATCCAGCCTATCCTCTGTACTCTAAACTTCTCCCTACATCATTCTCATCAACACCTTGTTTTCTAACCTGCACAGCAGTCCTGCAGGCCCCCAGCTATCTCTCCCCTGACTTCATCCCTAAGCACAGTTTCTGTGGGGCTCTCAGCCCCAGAGCACAGTGGCTGCAGGAAGGGGAGCATGTCCCTTGCCATACCCATGAGCCCCAACCAGGGATATAACCAAAACTAAACAAGACAGGTCTCTGGCACTGGGCTCGTGCTCTAGGAGTCAAAGCACAGTCCCTCTGTCTCACCCTCCACCCACATGTGTTTGCTCCATCTTCTCACCAGCTGGGCATAGCAGCTGCCTATTCCAAGTCAATCTATACATTTCTCCATCAACTAACTTTAGATCTCAGAGGTCTAAACATGCTACCCCAACAGAGAGGTTTAGTGGTCACAGGGTGATACAGGAACTTTACACCACCAAAAACAGTTTCCTCCACTTTCAATACAACCTGCAGCACTTGTTTTCCTGGGTCAAGTGACTAATATCAGTACAGAGAAATAATCAAAATATTTTAACAGATATTTTAAATACCTCTCAGGGGTTATTTTTCTCTTGTTCATTTTCTACAGGTAATATCATTGTGTTAGTAAAAGCTATGGAAGAAAAGATGCAGAAAAAACACTTCACATTTTGTAAAACAAATTGAATGCTTACCTCTCTTACAGAAAAATTGTATTGGTCCTCCGACAGAATGAAATTACAATTTTGCAGTAGTTAACAATTGTTCCTAATGCAAAATAGATGTGAAAGATACCCCTAGGGGTTGCCTAGTGCATGTCAAGACAAGGTAACCACACTGTGTTTCTAACTCATGTTTGCAGAGAAAGCTTGCAGCATCCAATATCCTCTTAGTACAGAGGACCACTGATTAACAAGGCTAATTAGAGGTATTTTACCCTGAAACACCCTTCCTTATCACTTAAAAACCACCAAATTTTTTCTTCTTACTCACATGCATGGAGAGCATTCGTTCGTTTTCCCTCTGCACATTTGGGGAGTTATCATGTTGCCATCTCTTCTCTGCCTTCTCTGCTCTTCCCTCACAGACCACATTTTGTGTTCTTTTGGTCCTGTCCTAGCCTTATTACATTTATCACATCAAGTCATATGTTTGGTATTTTTCAGACAATGTATACTTTTGCCAGTTATTCTGAATTCTAAATACTGTCCACCCTAGTTCTTCTAACTGCTTCCATTTTACCACCCCCAGATGAAATAAATAAGCTCTTTCATAACGTCTTTGATGCGAGGAGTGACTGACTCTGAAAAATGTATTTAGAACATAATTTGAAATATTTTCTCACTTTGACCAGGAACTTCTGGACGCGTTTTGTGAGAAGAGCTCCCCAGTCCCTTTTTTCATGTCGCAGTAATATCATCAAGGTACTTTTGCCCAGCGTTTTTTCAAAAAATATATGACAGAGCACAAACCAGCTTACTAAAGTCAGTTGGGCTTTTTCACTATCTGAAAAGCCTGCTATTATTCATAAAAAGAAATGTAGCTGATATGAATTTTTTTTCCCCAAATCTATTCTGGGTATTATTTGTCATTTAGCTATTTTGAAAGCTTTTTGATTATTTCTTCTGCCACCATTACAGACATCAGGGCTGAGCTGACTGGTCTGTAATTTCCTCTTTTTTTTTTACTATGTCAAAGGACAGGTAATACATTTGCCCTTTCTGGAATGACATAGTTTCTGAATAATTTACAGTATAATAATAGTTTATGGCACTGACACTTTTTCTGTTTTTTTCTGGAAGAACTCTTGAAGAAGTTTCAAGGCCATTCAGTAAACTATCCAAAAATTCAAACATATCCTTTGATTAGTCTATTGTTCTGGACTTTCTGTCACTGGTGCCAATGGTATTAACCATTTGATCAATGAACACTCAATGGCCAGTACAGGGCTGGATATTAAACTTTTTCTACTTTTTTAGTATGATCTGCAATTAGCTGTTTTGGGGGGAAGGGGTAAGGGGTTAATTATTGCTTGGTCTGCTCCTTACTGTCAGTGTACTTACAAAATGTATTACTGTTACAGTTCAGACCCCTTTACTGGTGTCTCAGTTCTTGCATTCCTGATGCTGTGCACATAGGCCTTCTCATACCCAATACCAGACTGTCAATTCAACATTTTGTTCAGGCCTGGTAAGTATTCATGTTTAGTGAAGTTTTTTCCTTATCCTTCCTTTGCACAGATTTTGCACACATTTCTTTCTTTTCTGAGACAGTTAACTCTCTTGAAATCTTTTTCCTTGACCTTCCTTCCGCAGAAAGATTATGACCTGGCTTTTTAAAGTCTGTCTATTGTCTTTATTTTTTATCCTTTCTCCTTTCTTTCCAACAAATCATGTCTTTCATCTTTAAATATCTGTTTCATTTTTTGTCTGTTATTCATAATCAAGAATAACTAGTTTTAATTACTTTCTTTCAAGGTCAGTGCATTATCAAGAAATTGCTTTCAGTATAATGCAAAAGCCTTTCAAATGGTTTGTTAAAACTACAGCTCAGCAGACTGATGGGTGCTGATGCTCCTACAGCATTGGATCTCAGGGGTCAACAGGGAATGCCTTTTTAGCCGCTGTTTGCCAGGGCTCCTTGTGCCCAGGTTAGCCTCTCTGCTGATATACATCACCTGATAGCATTGCAAGAACATGCACAGTATGAGAAGTTCCTGTGTCTGAAAAGAAGGAAAAAAAGATACTCCAAGTTTCCAACCTAGAAGTATGTGCTGCAGCATCTCAAAGCTGCACAATTCAAAGTAAAATTGGGCTCTTATCCTTTCTGGAAGGCTTTCCTGCCTAGCAGAGCAGAAGCAACCCACATATCCAGCCTCCTTCATCAAAAGATATGCAACCCTTACTTTCTGGAGAAAATCTAATTTTAGAAAAAACAGGACCAACTGCTTTACCTCTGTAAAATAATCATCACAGTTGACCCTTGCAAAGTCCAATTCTCTCCTCTTTTCATCGTTAGCACACTTTCAGTGGTGTCTGTTTATATCTCTGTCTCCTCTGTTTATATGTTCTTAATTATAAAGCAATATATTTTCCTCCTTTTATCAACCCAAACTTCTTGAGCCAGCTCTACCCTGATATATCAATATTGCAATCATGTGAGTTATTCCCTAAAGCCTCTGCTATGCCAATCAGGTAATAATTTTAATTATGTGCTGAGATTTCTATGCCTGCTCTTCCAAGAGACGTAGTATTCAGCATGTGCATCAATAAAGTCTTCTGTTTAGTTTTTCAATATTTTAGCTTCTCCATTTTTATTAAATTTTTGCATTGCCTTGCCTGGATATCACTGTACACTATGTAGTCATTGGTCTGGTTTAGCCCTTTAAATATCTCCGAATGAGAAAACTACACCGTAAATTCACCAAAAAAAATTATGTTTAAAATTGAAGGTGGCAGTTATGATATGTTTTAATTATATGTCAGCCCAACAGGCTTTTTATTACTTATTATAAGGAACAGAACAGAGATAGAGAAAAAAACAGAGAATCTTGCTCATGCAAAATGAGCAGCTGCATGTCTGCCTTAACTCAACAATCACACAGAGTGTTAAATTCAGTTTCCTGAACAGAACCCCACACTGTTGGAAGACCTGTGGGGAGAGAGAGGGGTTGATGTTTGTGGTGTTTATTCTCAGGTTTTTATAGTTCTTACTGTCTTTCACGGTGCTAAATCAGTTTAAACCAGTCCACGTTCTCTTCCTAGGTCACTGTTGCCTTCTTTGTATTCAATTTCCAAGCAGTCAGACAAAAGCACCTTAAGACATAATGTGTTCTTTAGCCTGCAATCTCTTTAGTGCCTACTAGTGACTGAATAAAAGATGTTGTTGCAGGGTAAGACACTGATGTAATTCCAATTCACTCCTTTTTGTTTAATTTTTGACATGCAATGGTCAATAATAGGTCATATAATGGTTAATAAAGCATCCTCCCTGCACATTTTCTCTGTAGACTTTAGTGGTAAGATTTTCACTTTTCTCTTTATGTAAACCAGTATTACACCAAGGTAAATTCTGTAAGTAGTAACTACAAATGAAACACAGCAACTAAATGTACAAAATACCTGGGGACAGATTCTGCTCTCAGTCTCCTTCAGTGACGCTGGATCAGTACACAGAAAACTCCCAGGATTTACAGCCTTATGATGTGAACAAGAAAACAGAGTTACGTTTAATTGAAAAAGGTAATCAAAAAGCTGAATGGTTTGATGTTTCTGAAATTATATCTAAATTGTTATTGAAGCCACTGGAGTTGTAGGGGGCTCTACTAAGAGAAGTGCAAGTCAGTAGTAATGGATTACATAGGCTGCATTGCCTATTCTTATTATGCAAAAAAAATACATGTTCAAGCTACTTTTTCTTGCATGTCCTTCACACTGATTCCAAACATATGTTATAAGAGATCTCCTGTGATTCAACCTAGCAGCCTTATACTGCTTGTCTAGTTATTTGTCTTAAGATACTCTGCAAATTATAATAACCCAGATATTCATACAGCAAAATAATCTTCTTAGTTGATTCTCCACAGGGCTTATTTATTCAGCTTTCTTTCCAAGATCTTGAAATAATTATGTAGACAGTAACCTCTTTTTCCACTTCCATTACACTGAAAAAAAATAAGGTATTTTTTTCAACAAGAGACACTGAGTGCTGATCACAGAAAAATCCTTTTAAAGAATGCTTATTATTTATTCAATTTTCAGATTCAGCATAGACATATAAGGTATTCAAACCATTCTTTCTAATACTGATCAGTCACTTTTAGAAGACTCACTAATCTGTACAGTTATTAAGTTTAATGGGATTTATTTCAATGAAGTTTAACACTAGGAATGAAAGTACATGTGGTAAATCCTATTATATCTAAAGAGACGGGTTGCATTTCCCTGTTTACTTTGTAATCCTCCTTTTGTCAGCAGCAACAAATTTTCATTTGAGAGTGTTTAAGGGTTCTTTTCCTTGATGATCAATTTTACTATTTGAAAGCAGAGTGGAGGTTGAACATTTCCCTTTGAAGTGAACAAACAGGATTCCCATGAAGTTCAACAAAGGGAAGGGCAAAATCCTGCACCTGGGAAGAAAACAACTCAGGCAACATTACAGGCTGGGGACCAACCTGCTGAAAAGCAGCTTTACAGAAAAGGACCAGGAAGTCCTGGCAGGCACGAAACTGAGCATCAACCAGCACTGCACCCTTGCAGCAGAAGAGGGCCAACAGCATCTGAGGCTGCATTAGAAGCATTGCCAACAGACTGAAGGAGTCATCCTTCCCCTTTATTGAGAGTTGGTGAAACACACCCAGAGCATTGGACCCAGTTCTGGGCTCCCCTCTGCAAGACAGACGGGGAGCTACTGGAGTGAAGCTAGCAAAGGGCCAAGGAGACGACAAAGGATTTACAGCAGCTGACGTGTATGAGAGGCTGACAGAGCTGGGACTGCTCATCCTGGAGAAGGCTCAGGGAAGTCCTCTCCATGTGTATAAATAGCAGATGAGGGCAAAAAAGAAGATGAAGCTCGGGGCCTCGACCCTGGTGCCCAGTGACAGGATGAGAGGCAATGGACACAAAGGGAAATAGAGGAAATTCCATATAAATATAGAAAAAACCTTCTACTGTGAGGATGCCAAGACGGGTGGTACACTCTCCCTTGTTGGACCTACTCAAAACCCAACCAAAACATGTCCCTGATAAACCTGCCCTAACTGCCCCTGAACTCAGTAGGTTGTTGGACTAGGTGATCTCCAAGAGGTGTCTTCCTCCAATCTCAGTGATTCTATCACCCTGCGAAATCATCCATTAATTGATCACACACCTAACCCCAACCTAGCAGAATCTTAATCTATACAACTAGTTTCAAGACCAAAAAGCCAATCATATTCTGTCTCTTTATTTAAAGAATATATTGGGCTGATTTTTCAACAGTTTAACCTGATCCAAGACAGGTTCATTTTTATTAGAACTGTGCTGTATTGATGCTTCTTTTTCTATTATAATTTCTGCACATACATAGGGGAAAAAGGAAAAAAAAAAACNTCATTTGAAAAAGAATAACAAACTTGGGCCACAAATTAGTGTTTGATGTTTACAAAGAAGCATCGCAAATATTGTGCAATGAAATGAAAAGCAACATAAAAAAAAGCTAAACCCCAAGATGTTTCAAAGTTCTATTTCTGTTCACCAGTGGCAATTTTTCTTTTTAATGTTGGATCATTTATTCAGCCAATAGAGAGCAGATGAACAAAAATGCTGTCTCCTGGAAGAGTAGGAAAATAACTTCTTCTTGGTGTCCTTTCAAAGGCAGGAAATTCAAAACCTGACTTCAATAGAAAGTGACACTTAATTAGGGAGCTTGTGTTCTTAGACACCAAACAGAATAAAAGGTAATGTGAGATGTAAAGCTGAAAGTGAATCATGATGAAATTCAGGCTTTTTTAACACACCGGGAAGGGTGCAGGTCTTCAGCAGTGAATGCAATTTGCAATTTCCAGTTCCACAGTCTTCTTCAAATACAGTCTTCTTTCTCAATTCTTACTTTTAGGCAAATGTGTCTGGGAACCCCACTTAACAATTCCAGATAGGTAAAAAAGACTAAACACATCAAAATCTACAGATATGCAACCACATCCCTTGCAGTCTAGTTTTGAATGGATACAGATGGGAGCAGTTATCTTACTGCAGATGATGCTCAGTGTAGTGCATACCGTTTGTCTACTAATGTATATTTCACAGACTGACAATTCTAAGTTAAAAATACACTTAAAATTAAAATTGCCATAACTTCAGAATAAGGACAATTGTATATTTCCTGACAACAGCATGCCCACAGCATCAATCCCTTCTAATTACAGACCATATGTTATAGACGTAATGATATCAGTGAGGTTATGTCCTCATGTTCATCAGATTTTGATTTGTGTGATTCTTAATTCAGTGCCTGGAGCATAGGAGTTGGCTCATGTAGGATTCAATCTGTATAATTTCAAATGTTGTTCTTAACAGTGGTTTTTAGACTTGTCAAAAGTAGTCTCTATTCATGGAGTGCTATCTGTCTCTCATGGTAATTGTCACATAAAATAGCTAGCCTTTGGCTAAGTTTATAATACAGCATATAATATGGCTTTTATATGGGCAACTTGAAACCTTCAAAAATTTTCCCTATGTAAATATTAAATTAGTCAAAACATTGTTCCAAGATTATACTTGATAGCTGGTATGGCTTCTCAGACAATTTTTTTAGAAGAAATTAATGGAAAATATCAATGCATACATGAATAATGGATAAAAATGACTTGAGAAGTAACCCATTTTGCAAAGAAATCATTTGACTGTTAGAGTGGAAATTGATAATTACATGCAGTACCACAGTATAAGAAGGAAAAATTGGGCTTTAGTTCCACTAGCAATACAGAGACAAAATATTGCTTATTTGCTTCCTTATGCAATTTTCTTCTGTGCTTCTGTCATCTTCTCTCAAGTACCTTGTTCCAACCAGGCCATTTTGGCAGACTCAAAAATTTGCATGGCAAGTATCATGTGCACTGGAGAGCTGTGGTGATGGAAACTGTGTGGCCTACAGGTAGGGGTGGCAATTCCTCCCTTGAGGTCTCACTTCACCTTTCCAGGATGAGATATGCAATTGAATGACTTCAGCTGCCCCTTGAGCCAGGCTTACTCTAAAGCCAACACTTCTCTGGTGCTGATCATGTCACCTTGTCCCATTGTTAAATTGTTAAAAGACATAGGTTTACCTTAACATAAGAGCTCTAATGTCAGTCCCATGGTAATAGGCCCTCTACAGAAGTTTAAAAGGAAGATCTTGCTCTGTCCTGTATATAATAGAAACATGTGAATAGAGGAAAAGAGGTAAGACAAGGTAAAAATAAAATAGACATAATTAGTATGAAGAAGTAAGCCATGCTGAACTGTGACTTCCTCTCCAGACTTGTCTTTCAATCTGCATTATTAGATCCTTCACAAAAATGATAAAAGCAAATATTCCTGTCAGCATCTTCACATGGGAAACGATTCTGATATGTTCTAAGGCATCAGGTTAATAGCACACACATTCTGCACTGAGGATTGTAACCTCCTGTTACAAAGGGAAAGAAATGTAATTATTTCTTCCAAGCCCGATTATTACATTCTGTGTGTCTGTGACTCATTAAAGAATGCAGAGAGGAAGTGCTACATATGCAAGATCGAATGTGTACACACACACATGTATGTATATTGTTCAGACTCATTTACAAAGACATACAGAATATATTATGGAACAGGAACACAATACTGCCAATGTTTTGCAAGTTTTGTATATTGCCTTTTAAATCGGAATCAGAGACATCGCAAGGATATATTGGTACCACTTACACTGCAATCCTCAATGAGGTAGCTATGTTTTCCAAAATTAGCAATAACACATACAATGTGGAATCTTAATTACTGCTCTGGAAAGAAAAATCACTGAATTAAACGGAGTGTTACTGTCATTATTTAGGAATTAATTTCACAAGATAACATGGGGGAAAAAGAGTGCAAAAGAGAGCAGGATGAGATAAGAAGCATTTCCTGCATCTCTATTCTGTTCTATTTCTGTTTTCTGTATGGCACACCAGGCACACCTGTATTTGTATGCTCTGTGTGTAGCTCCCTGAGAATACCTACCTGGCTTTGGCTAATTGGAACATGAGCAGAGTGGAGTGCTTGATTTTGTGAATGGCAGTTGAAAATTGCTCAAAGGTAGTTTTTAACCAGTGACTCATTTCTGAGTGGGCTTCAGGAGCTTGACCATCAAAGGAGATCTTTATGTCTCGTTTTATCATCCTGGGACTCTTTGAATACAAACGTGCCTGGGCAAAGGCAGAATGACTGGTGAGGTCGATGGTTTAATTTCTGTTCCTGCACCAGAAATATGAGTTGCTAACACAACAGGAACTTTTCCTCCTTTGCAATGATATTGCCATAACTTTGAGTGACAAGTAAAAACCATAATACTGCTAAAAATCTCTCTGGGTTATTGAAGAGCACTAATCAGAAAATAACATTCCACAGCTGTTGCATTCCTGAAGTACTCTTCACTGTTTACCCTGGGAACAGCTGTCATTATCTCCTGTTAGCAGAAAGCCTACACAAAGAGGGTCTTTAAGGTAGTCAACCTCATGCCCAGCCTGGTCTCTTCTTGTGGTAGTCCCAGAGCTTTCTGTGTGTGCTGAGCACGCCTGACTCCTTTTGCCTCTTCCCACAGTATTCTACGGAACACCCATCTCCACTGGAGAGAGATACTTCTTAGTAGATAGGTATGATCAAAATGCTAGACACTTCACAAGCACATTGTGGATAGGTCTGTTCCCATGCACCCAACTCACACACGCTGCTGGTTTTTGCATTGTCCACAGAGCAGCAGGAGGCAATGACAACCAGTGAAACAGAACATAAAGCAAGCAAACAGGATATGAGTACAAATCCTACATCACACAAGATACCGGCATGGTTTTAGATAAATCAGAGAAAACCTCCGACAGGTTCAACATTTTATACGTGAGTAGAGGCGTATTTAACTTTAAATGAAATATTTAATAGGTTCATGAAAAACATGGGGATTCACTCTGAGCAAGATTGAAACACTTACAATAATCTTCATGGTTCTTTTTATACATGCTGTTCTCTAGGCACAGTTCAAGATTTAACTTCACTTTCACTTTAAATCCTTTATTTTAAAGGGAGGCCAGTGACCACCCTAGGGGAAAACAAAAGAAAACCCCACATGTTTGCTTTGGGCTATATGTTTTTAACATGGCCACTTGCTTCCTTACAAAAGAAAATTCCAGAATTTGCTATCAACCTATTTAAACTTTTCACACAAAATTTCAAAATGGTTGAATGATATTTTCTTGCAATTCTTCCAAGTTAGAGAAAAAGGAGGTTCACAGAAAACTCCTTGGTAGTTCAAGACTCTCCAAGACTATCCAGTATCTGAGGCAAATTCAAGGAATAATTACTTTGGAGATTCTAGGTCAGCCCAAAATTTGCTATGTAAGCTTCAGGATTTGTTTCAAACTAGAATCAAAACTAGATTGCTGATTAAAATTGAAACAACACCACATATTCACTCCTTTGTGTATTAAACTGGATTCTTAGGGATGTTCACATAGCTCCCTTACCCTTTGTGCTTTCAGATTCACGATTGCTGGGTCACAGAGGTTCTCAAGAACCTTGTCCTGCTGTTAGCATGTCACACAGGACACTAGACGTGGCAAGGTTTATGTTCTCCTCATTCATTATGCAGAAAACTGCTGAACCAATTCAGTTAATAAACAAAGACTCAGTGTAAGACAAAGCCAGAGGGCATTTAATTGTATGAAATTCCCCGATGTCATCAGTAGGAGCTACCCTATTGTTTGGCAATGCATTAAGCAGCAAGCTATTAAGTATTACTGGGTGTTCCTGGTGTTCCTGTCTCCCTTTCCATGACAGAGAGAACTGAGCTAGGTCCCACAGAGGATATGAACAGAAAAGGTATTTGGTATAACTGCTCTGGCAGTGCAAACATGGGGTATTTTAGCTGTTCATAAATGTGAATGCATCCTAGGCTCTCAGAAAACCTGTGGTCACCTTTCTGTGAGAAATTTTGTTGGTTATTTTGTTGGGGGTTTTTTCCCAGCACCAATCTTCAATGATTTTCCTATTTGCCATAGCAAGCTTCTTAATCAATCTGGCATGCTGCCTGGTTGAGATGGTTTTGAAACCATTATGGGACTGGCAGATCTCTTTATGGCTGTGATCTGAGTGATTAATCACATGGAGTGGTCATTTGCTGAGAGTGGGAAGCTTTTCATGATGGATGGAAATGGGCCAGGCTGGAGGAAGAAGAAGCTGAGAAGGAACCAGATATTGATTTGAAATCCCACTCATCCCATATGAGATAGAAATGCTAGTAACAAATTCCACCTTCTCCTCAAGCACTGACTTGCAGTTCTACAGCAGGAGAAAGAGCAGTGAATGGCAAATTAATATGATTGAATGGACACAGCCTCTGAAGTTTCCTTATGAGGAGAGAAACTTCCATCAACCTTCCTGTGACACTGTGGCGTTTGTACCAGTGCTAGAGCACAGAGATCGACCAGCAAAGAAATCATACCTGTGTGTAACTATACACCCTTCGGTGCATGGAGTAGTCAGCCACAAGTATTATTTGTCTCTATGCAGTTGCAAAGTCAACTGCATGGAGACAAGTCAAAGTTGTCAGAGGGAAAGTTTGAGGTGCTTGCCTGGCATGAAGGGATATCCAACAACAGACAACTCAGAGCACATTCGGCTCTGCCTTTGGCACTTGGGGAGTGATGGAGGACTACACAGCGAGATGCCAGGACATCATTCCCATGGTCACCTGGAAGGCTACAGAGCAAACCCAGCATATCTGATCACACCGTGGCACCCTATGAGGTGCCCATGGAACTGCAAGTTGCTGCATGAAGCAGAGAAAGAAAGGGCTCTTTTGTTTAGTCAGGTCACACATACCCATCAATCAATCACAAAGGAAGCAGGGAGAGGGATTAGGAACATAGCAAGGCTGAACTTTCAGATCCATTCTAATGATCATGGATAATCACCCACAAGGTCCTGTGCTATTTACCAGGTCATGTCTCACCATCACAAGGGGCTGAGTTTTACTGCTCTTCACTGCTTAGAGCCCTGGCTCTAAGTGTTGCCTCTGTCAATCATGCACACCATTTTTCTGATGTATCTACAGCACATCCAAGCCTCACCACATAAGCATGTGCTCCTGGTGTTCCTGGCCTGCCTCTTGTTCCGTTTCTCACATCTTAATCTAGCCTCTTAATTCCATCCAGTAAGTGCATTTTCCTGCTCCCACATCAAGCACCTAGAGCAGAGTTAGTTTTTTGACATATTTCCTTCCTCAGAGGGCTTCTCCTCTGAAACAGTTTGTTATCACTGCCCAAAGTCACAGTCCATAATTTCAGACCATATAACAGCATATCCCCTTCCTGACCAGCTCTCACATCAGGGTTTTCCTCAAAAACAGCAAAAAGTATTGTGGACAGGAAAACTGAGGGTGGCTCCCTCTAGCCCAAGCCTTCTTCAAATCAGAGTGCTCCCACAATATAGTGAAGGAAAGGTAGTTCTCAAGCTTTTCTGTATTCACCGCTTTCTCCAAAGAGCAGCATACCAGATAAATAACAGATGAGGTGGGTACATATCAATAGCTGAGCACACGAATAAGTAAATAACAAGGCACATGCTTGCAAACCTCTGTCACTGCAAACAAATCCTACCTGCAGAAGGTCACCTCCCCTAAACACTCTGCATTTCTCCGTAGTGGTTTAGAACTCTGCTCATCATACTGATCAGGTTTCCTGTCTCAGCACCAGACATCCCCCTAGACATCCTGGGTGGTGAAGTTGGCAGAGAATTTCACCCAGGAATAGGATACCTAAGTACCTTTAAGAATCTGTTCTTGAAGATTTGCATCAGACTTGGCTATGGGCAAAGGAATTACACTTGAAATCTTGGTTTCAGAAAAAAATTAGGACATTTTCATATAAATCAGTATATAATTGATCCAACAGATATTGTATTTGGGGAACAAAAGTGACAAGCATACATTAGCACCTGTCACACCCTTTTCTGTTCAGCCTCCCTTCTCCATGCCCCTTCCCTCTAGATCTTCACCCCACTAATCACTATGCAGTGTCACAGCTGGCTGGAAAGAACATCGCCTGAATATAACAAGCAGACACAGGAAAAAGCAGTCTCAGTGGATGTTATTTGCTTTGGCACTGCTTTTATTTGTGAAAATTCTCAGCTTTTAAACTCTGTACAGAGTCAGTAACCTGGAGGCAGAGGAGAAATGGTAATGGAATAGGTCAGCTTTTCTCTTGCTTTTAAGGAAAAGTTCTAGTGCTTATTGAACTGATTAAGTCTGGTTGCCTATGGTTATTCTTGTCTTGTGGTTGATTGCAAGCTCTGATTAAAGCTTCTCCCAGGGAAGGGGCACTTACAAGAACTCTCTCCAGAGTGGACTCTCTACTATATGAGTTCACTCTTCAGCCTTTAGTCAGAGTACTTCAAGAGTCTCCAACCTATCTGGCTGGCTAATTTCACAAAATTTATAAGAATTTCATTATCTTTGAATTCATTTATTTGTCTTTAAATTAACTAAACAATTCAAACGTTATTGCTAACAACAGAGAAGCTCAGTATGATTAAATAAGGGACTGGGCTAAAATCTACCACAGGGCTCTCCTCCCCTCTCTCATGCACAAGAACCTGCATGTACATACACACATACTCAAAGTGGGAAGAAAATGTGTGTTAACACCTTAACATAACATAAAATACTTAATGAGAGAAACTAACCCTGATAGGGCAGGCTCTCCCCCATCTACGCTATCACCTGACCCAGTTCGTCACACACACAAACACATACTCACACTTTGATCAGAAGGCGTGAACTAAAACTAAGTTTATTTAAAAGAATTTGACTCCATTATATAGTATTTCTACAAAGGCCAGGGATTGGGGGAGAAGGTTGACACCTCTCTCCATCCCATTGGTCAGGACAACTGTCCATCAGCTGTTCATATCTCTAAGAACAGGAATGAAAATTTTCCTTGAAACTACAATAACATTGGCTGTGTTTACAGACCAGAGCGTGAGAAAGAACCCAAAACATGAAACTGTGAAACAGAAGAGAAGGCTGAAAAATCAGGGCGACAATCACCTCTGAACTGCAGTGATCTCTGAAAATTTTTCTACCAGCCTTCAAGTTGGTAGGAATTCCTTTTGTTGGATCTTCTCATCCAGTGACCTCCTCTCTACTACTTTCAAGCAAGGGAAGGTTACCCACTGCAGTCATGACATGCACTGCAACCATTGCTGGAGAAACCCCAGCTGTTACCTGCAGCACTCAGCCCTCAAGACCAGACCCTCAAAGCTGAAGGATCCCCCTGTCAGGAAAAATATGCTGTGACCTGGAGAAAGATAGAAAGGGTCCTAAAAAGCTTTCCTTTGTCTTCCTGTGTTTTTCACTAGTCTGTGTCATTGATGCTTTATGTGGAGGGAGAAGTGGAATTAATTTTTTTCAGCTAAATCTTGTCTTTTCTCACCATAAAAATAGGTCAAGCTCAAATCTGGGGGATGTGCCTTCAATATATTTTCTGCCATAAATCTAGCTGGTGCTCCACTGTTTGCAGCTGCAGTCCACTAATTATTCAATCGCTTAATCGCAAGCCATTTCATTATTCACAACAGTTGGAGTGCTGTCTCCATCCAGTGGTGAAATGTTAAAATGCTGCTTCAGTCTTTCAGACTTTGCAAAGCATGAAATACATGATGTCTTGATTTTAAATTACCCAGCTAGCAACCCAATAACCGCATTCAAAAACCCTATATGAGACCTAAAAATGCACATTTCATATGTATAAAAAAAAAAAAACCCTTAGTATTTTTATCATAAAAATCTCATCAGCAAATGCTGTGGACTTAATTCTTATCCCCCTTCAGATTTCAGCTTTGTCTTTGAAAGCTGATATTCTTCTGCCATTATAGCTGTTTCTGGAGACAAGAATGCAGAGCCTAACCCACTTCCCTTGCCCCTTCCTCCTCCAGTTTAATACAGCCACAGCAATAGACTCCTATTTGCTAATGTATAAAAAAGGCTTCTGGCAGTTCACATTTTTCATGTGAGGCAGCAGGAGAACACCACTAAAGAGAGTGCAGGGTGAGAAGAATTAATGCGGCTTTGCCAGCAGAGACTTGGTAATTAGTTAAGCTCCTGGTCCTTTGCCTTTCTTATGCCACATTGATTTTAGCTGCCATGGACAGAAAAGAACAAAATGCAGGCAGAGTTGGCTAGCAGTACCCAAAGGAATGCCAGGTTTATTCCTCACTGTAGCAGCTTGTGCTTTAAGTCTTTCAAAGAGAGGATGCCCCAGCTTGACTCTTACCTTGGCCTCCAGGAACACGTTCCTGTTTTCCTTTCTCTTTGTTTTTGGCCTGGCCTCAGGAAACACTCAGTCTCAGATTCTACTCACAAAGAAAAGAAAAAATGTTGTTGTCTCAGCAGCACAACACCAACTTTATCAAAAAATGGTGTGAAAGGTTAATTCAGACAATAAATAGCCTGTGCCAAGTTCTCAGCAATATTACATTGACCTGCTCTTTGTTTTGCTTTGTTTTGTTTTGTTTTCCCTAATTGCCTTCAAGTATGCCAAGGCCTGGCTGATCTCCAGAAACCTGGAGCCAAAAAACTGTGCAAATCCATTTCTAACCCATCTCCTTGGACTACCCTCAAGGCAGAGCTGGCACAGTTCAGGCTGTGGTTCTTAGTATTCTGAGGACATTATTGAAGCCTGTGCAGGTTCACCGTATGTGCTGTTTGTCTATGAAGCTGCAGTATGGGGTTGGGAAGAAATCAATTTTTTTTTTAATGTTGCCTTTCAGCATTTTAAACCCGTGTATGGCCCATTTCCTTTTGAAGGTATGATAGCTCTGAAGTTGATAAAAAGAGTTGTCAGTAAAGCTGTGCCTGAGATATTTGGAGAACCACTGCTGAATGCTCATTTGTTATTCCCTTCAGTCGCCCGGTAAACCCCTGATTCCAGAAAGTTTTGAAACAAGCCTTGCCAGAAAGTTCAGGAGTGTTTGGACCACCTCCTTGTTTTGGATCAGTTCCTAGATAATGGCATTCATTCAGATAGTCCTTCTAAACTGGACAGGACTGGTAAACACACCAAGTCATGTTTGAAAATATGCTGAAAATCTAGTTTTTATTTCTTATTAGGTCAAAGTGCAAATCTGGAAGTACTAAGGGTAATTCCCCTTTCATTATTTAAGTGCTAGGGAAAGATATTAATTTTTACAGAAGGAGATCTACCTCACTCAGGAATATCATTATAGCTTACTATAAAACTAAGAGTTAAAAATATCTCCCTTTTTATTTCATGTGGGTTTCTTTAAAATAGATAATGCAGCTCTTAGAAAAGATGTAACCATTTTTAAAAATGTTCTCAAAGTACCTGGGACTTTTCTATATCTCTTCCTGGACAACAGTACATCCATATATGTCAGCACCCATCCTCGGGCTACATTGTCAAGGAAAGCATTTAGGCTGGACTTGGACGGTTCTGCTGGTCCTTTGAAGAAGACACTGAAGGACATCTGCATCCTTTAAAAATCCAGATGAGAGCACCTGAGAGTTGTCTCCTCCGCTTAGGGCTGTTCTGCAAGCCTGGCAACAGGGCTATTGGAGCCCCCTTCCTCTGCATGGGGGCTCCTCCCCCTACTGCTGTTTAGGTGAATCCCACATGAACAGTATTTCCTAAAAAGTAAGCATATTGCAAAACAATTATACAAAGTTATTATTCTTGCCATTCAAGGATTAAAGTATGGTGCCAAGGAGGTGGTTTAACTCTTAATGAGCACTAGCAGGAAGTGCAGGTAGAACCCAGAATATTTACTGAACAGTGTGTATTCAGTGGGGCTGTGGAGCAGGCTCCAGCCCCTCTCATCACATTTCATTTTTCACACTCACCTTCATTTTTCACCTCCTTTAACAGATGCATTCTCCCAAAAACTTACTTAAAGAGATATTGGTAATCATGTGCCTGCATTTCTAGACAAGTAGATTGTTCATAAAAGCTGAACACTTGTTGATGAGACAGAGACTGTCTATGATATTCAGCGGGTTTATCAGTTGCCAACCCTGTACCCTGTGACTCACAAATCTCCTGGTCCCACCAGCCTGCAATGACCTGAGTTTTCCAGCTCTGGCCAATTTACAATGCCCCAGGGATAAGGCTCTGAACTGCCCAAACTCTCATACAAGTCACTCATTGCATTTAAATCCTCTAGTCCATGGAATTATTCATGCACCCTTTGTCCAAGGAAAAAAGCTGAGGTGATAGAAGTATTTTCATGGAAAGCTTCCTCTATCTGTCAAATTAAACAAGTCAAGACAGCCATCATCCATTTCTTTATTCTGATTGAAGAGTTTCCAGACTCCCACAGTTACTTACAGTGAAAGGCTTTGCTTGAATCATACCAGTATTGTTCTAAGTAACCGGAAGAACTGGCAGTGACCACGAATCACTGGATCCTTGCCTAATTTTGTTTCTCAGATATCTCTCTTGCCCCTCCCTGCAAATAACTCCAGGCTCAAGGTTAAGTGGAGTTGAAGCTTTTCCATGCTACCCCCAGCACAGAGTGCTGTACTGTCACTTGGGGGATTCAGAAAGCTTCCCAACCCCTGCTAGAGAACCCCTCCAGAAGGATGTTTTCCCTCCCCTAGTCCAGATGAGAACTTTGAGGTACAGGCTTGTAAATAGGTAGTAAAGACCAAGCAGTTGCAACCCTGAATGAACTTCCAAAGAATCCTCCCCCTGGAGCTGTCTGTGTATCTAAAACAAAGTTTGCTGCCTGTCTTCTAGGCATCTACTGTACTCACTGTACAGTACTGTTCTGCGCTAATCAAAAATATTCTGATCCTTTCCAGTATATCATTAGCTACAGGGTTGGTAAACATTGACTTTGCTCCTGTGCCTGGAGGATTAACTTCTTACAATTGCATCTTGTGATAAATAAATGAAACTTGAGGGTAAAAACAATGTGTTATCAGAAATCCTTGCCATCAGGGCATTATTGTGCTGGGAGTTGGGATTTCTCCACACGTGTTCCAGCATTTCCAGACCAGGACATATCTGTGTCTCTGGGAACTCAGTTCAGCATTGCTCTGCTGCTCTTTCAAAAGAATCACTAATTCCAGATGGCTGGGGAACAGGACACCCTTTGATCTGACAGCACTGCCATATCTCACAGCTATGCATGGCTGTATCTGGGCTTACACTTCTGCATCAGAAATAGTGACTCAGAGCACAGTGGTTGGTGCACAGTGTCTGGGAGGCCTGACAGCCACCACACAGCAGCACAAGGCGCTCTGTGTCTGTGTGTGCTCTGGATTTCCCATACTCCTGTGAATACATGTTTCTAGCATTCTGAAAAAAAACATGACAAATAATGAAAATAGAACTCAAATTCCTCTACTGTTCATTTAAATATATTTGCCTTTTAGCCTGATCTAATTCCTTAATTTTTCTCTTTAATCATAATCTGTATATTTCAGATTGTGCAACTTGCAGCGATCCATTGATTTTACAATCTGGTTGTCACAAGACCAGGCACAGCATCTTAGATCATAAGAAATTACCAATATGAGTGAAAAAGAGACCAAGACTAAAGTTCTTTCTTCTACTAAATAACATTAATGAATAACTCTAAGTGTGTAGTCATAATTTGTTTTGAAAAACCACAGTACTGAAAGAGAATTAAGAGTGACAGAAGACAGACAGCTGTACCTGCCAGAGGACATCCCATCAAGCTGAGCACGAATGCACTTGTAAAATTACACTTGCTGGAAGGCAGCTTGCAACAAGCTGGAAGGTGAGTGCAAAAAAATCCAACAAAACAATAAATAAATTTAAATATAGTACGGAATTTTAAGAGTCTTAAAACATTGGAATGGCTGCACTAGCTCAAACCAAAGGTCATTCAAGTCTAATACTCTTTCTTCAACTGTTCCATTAGCAAACCCCTTGGAAGGTTAGCACAGGGTAAGCACATTTGCTGGTGTTCCTTTCTACTCCCCTTAGCTCCAAATATTTTCTCCTCAGGAAATTCCTGAGCTTGAAGAGATTTCTATGTTTATTAAACCGCAACAGAAAATTCTTCCAAGATTTGCCCAGTTTCAACTTGAACCTTTCTCATAGTCTTGTCATCACCCTATTTTTTGAAAGTTCTGTAAGTCTACTATCTCTTGTATGAAGGACTGCTTACTTTCTTTATTTTCCTGGAACTGACTGGTCCTTGTAGCCCAGAAGACTATGAACAGTCAATCCCTATCCATCACTCATTACCACTGATGAGGTCTGTGCATTACCCCATAGCCACTTCTCAAGGCTGAAGAAAGATAATCTGCTCAGTCAAACCTCATATGCAAACTCTTGCATCTAATTATCCCTGTGGCCATTTTCCAAATGCCTTCCAGTTTTAACATTTTGTCTTGAAGATCTGGGGATCAGAACTGGTCAGAGTCAAGGGCTAGGCAAATCATGGATTTATATGGTGGCATAACCATGTTCTCTTCATTATTATTTACTCCTTCCTAAAATCTGATTCACTTTGCTCATTTCTCCTAGACCCAGAGCTGATATTTTCCTGGACCTGTGCCCTACAACTCCAAGGTCTTGCTAACAGTGATCATCAAATCTAGGCTCATTAATTTTCATTTTACCCCATGAACATCATTTTACACTGATCTACTTCAATCTCCACTAGCCACTTCATTGTTTAATCATCCAAGCCTCACTGGAAGTAACAATATTCACTGATAATGCTAACTTACTATTACAATAAATAAATGTGAAGAGATTACCCTTACAACTATTCTTTCATATTTTTAATCAAACAAATTTTCAGAGGTGACTTTCTTCTCCACTTACAGCAGCTCTTTATATATTTCAGGAGGAATAAACAGTTTCTACAGAAAGATCAGCTTGTAATAGAATTTATTATTTAAAAATGAACAAAACGAGTAAAAATCGACAATTTTCTGGTCAGAATCACCTTGCATGTACATATCAGCTTGAAATAGAGTAAAACATTTAGCCATGTACAACAGAAACAAGCCTGTAATTCTAGACGGTATTAAGTGACTAATATATTTTCTGAACCTAACTTGTGCATTTGTTTGCCTAGAAAAGAATTGCATGGCTTAAAAAAAATGCACTAAAGATGGCTTGTTGCTTATTTCATAGGGGAGTACTGCTGTGCCATGTAGCATTTCTGTGGTTCTTAGGCTTTATGGACAGCAAGTAAACAGATTTATGATATTGTTGAAATAGACTGTGGGTCTCATGAGGTGTGACAGCTGTTATTTTACAGTACTTAAGTCAGTGTGAAGTGACAGTCAGCCACCTACTGGAAATGCTACATACAGGCATAAATAATGCGCATCCACAGGACTCCTGCAGCACATAAATGTAATAATGCAGTCATATCCCCTCTTTCAAATGCACTCTCCTTGAAAGATCAAGACCACTTATTGGGCAGCTGTCATGCTCCATGACCAATTGCCCATTTCCATGCTTATCCATTCTTTGTGGCACCATCCACTGTTATCAAATGTAGTCTTTTTGAACTCACAATTTTTTCTATCCACATTATTTTTCATACACAGACCAATTAAATTACTGTAAATCCACAGATGTGAAAATAACTACCTAAGTCTTCTTCATTAAAGATCCATACACTAAAAACACCCATAATTTTCAACATAAAACGGGGGTAGTTCCTGATCCACCTTCATCACAACAGAACAAAAAAGTTTCAATAGAAGCACCTTGTACACAGGACAGGTTTTGTAACACAGCCAAAAACATTACCTGAAGCAGTCTGTTGACACTGGTTCAGGAGGCAGGACCTGATTGACTAAAGTCAGAACAGCTTCATGATAAGACTACAACATCAGGAGCCAAGAAATCTGGCCTCTCCTCATGGCTCTATCTCAGATTATTTATGCAACCATGAATAACTCTGGTCAGGGTTCAAACGTGTGACTGAATTATGAGCAGGCAATAAGTTACTGTGGGTCTAAGCAGCAATAACTCACGATAACTCCTTGCATTCTCATAGCCAGTGAAGGATACGTAAGCTGGTGCAAATACTTTGAATATGGGCAGACGCAAACCAGTACTTTGAAACTGTAAATAATACTCGTTTGACAAGGGGATAACTTCATAGAGTTACCCTGTGTTGATTAGGTGTCCTTAAGTTGAAATAAATCTTTTCTTTTAGCAAGCATAAATCTACCTGTGGAGGTATAAGTGCTCCATCCACTTCTTCCATTATCTCTTAACAGATATTTATTTATCATTTGTTGAGAAGCCTGTTTCCCTAAACACAGAAGAAATTTTGATAAATAGTTACCCTGCTCAGGTTAACCTTCACGCTCACCAAAGCAGTGGGTTTGGGTGGGTGGGGTTTCAGGTTTGTTTCATCTTTAAGCTTCAAGGTTATCCTGCAAAGTGCTGATTAGACCAACTTATTCTGCCTGGGATATTTTTTTCCAAAAATCTGTAAGTTAAATTTATATCAGCAGATTTTATATACGATATCATCTGTCAGCACCTGTCGCACTTTATGCCCAATTAGGTATCATTTGTCTGCCCACGGACAGAATAAAAGCCAGGACAAAACCTCATGCTGTATATGTAGCTAACTCAAAAGGATATGGGGAAAGACAGGCAGGAGGAAATTAAGTTTCATTTAAATGGTTTGCAAAGCAAGTAGAAACATAACTACTATAGCTACTGCCAAATGGGGAAAACAGACTAACTGGAGCAGACTCATCATCCATCAAAACAAACAAACAAACAAACAAAAAAACAGAGGGGAGGAGGGTGTAAGAAGAGGTGAAGACAATACATGTTGTTGATAGTAATAACATTTCTACCAACTAGCCACAAGCTCTCCATTCAGTTCCCAGCAGAAGCCAGTTATATTTATGCTCCATCTGCACAGGTAATGATTTAATTTATTTGTACACAAGTGATAACACCTGCACTCTGCTCCCAGCAACAGTCTGAGCCCTTCCTCTGCCCTGCCTCTCCACCTGTCTCCAAGTCTGAGCTACCAAGAGGTGGCAGAACCACCCAAGCAGGCATTGGCTGCCTGACAGGCTGAAGATCCATATTATTTTGAAACAACTTTCAGTGCAAAAATTTACATATAAAAGCAGAAAGAGTGATTCAAATCCATTGTTGGGATTCATCAAGCAGTTTGGGCCATGAGTACCTTCACCCTCAGCTGGAGCTCTGCATGCTCAGGTTAAGGATCATGGTGCTGCAATGGATTCCCCTGTTCAGCCAGGGGGAGTCTGGCAAACGCTGCCACAGCACAGGCACTTCAGCTCCACTTGTAATCTGAGTTCCCTGAAGTGCCTACTGTTGCACAGTGGGAGACAGGTATGTTACTACTGCCATGTGGACATAACACACAACTTGTCATTAGGTCACTACCTAAAATCCTGCCTATTGAAGGCTAAAAATCTTGCAAGTTCTAAGTAATAAAGTAAAATGGGTTAAACCCTATTGCAGCCTCCAGACAGCTGAAGCTCACTTAATCTTTCCTAATTCACATTCATTTCAACATCAATGGGAAATGAACAGATTATGACAATAACATCCAACAAGTAACACTGAAACTCCATTTTCTTTCTCGTATCTAGATAAAATTTTAGTAAAAAAGTGGTTCTTAAGAAGAACATTCAATGTGGAATTAGAAAAATCTTTGTAAGACAGCAACAGGTATAGCTTCAGGGTCCCTTGATGTGTATTACTCAATATTTTATACTTCTGTTTCCTCTAAATCCAACATTTCTATCTGGACTAACAATAACAGTCTCTGCTTGTGCTTCTGGCTACCATATAGACGCTGGCCAGAATTCTTCAGCTTAACATATGAGTTGTTACATCCCCACCTAAGACATGTTCATGATTCAAGCTATTGACAGAGCCAGACATCAACGATTGATCAACAGTTCCGGCGCAGCAGCGCCACTGAGCCAACTGTCAGCACCTGTTCCCAGCTGCCCACGGCTGCAGACCAGGCGTCAGGCTGAGCAAAGGTGCCTCAGACACCTCTCTCCCCTCACGGATGCCTTTGAGAAGAGCCAGTTTTTGCCAGCCTAGGGAAACACACAACTCAGATTCTCAACAGACCAGCAACACAAATCAACACAACACAACCCCCAGCAGAACCGCCTCCCTTTTGTGCTAACATACAAAAAAGATCTAATACTTAGGGTCACATTCATTCCTTGGTGGACTGTCCTAGAGGAGCTGCTTGGACAAGATGGTCTACCATCTCCAGGTAGTGTCTCAGAGCCTTGGCAGAATCCTGCAGCCATCCTAGGGATCTGTTGCTCCACGACACCTTTTGGTGTGACTGCAACCTCAGCAGGAACAACACAAGCAGTAATGTTCGTTCCAGAGCCACTGTGGTCCATAATACAGATGCTGTTGAATTACACACCACTGCGTAGTAGGTAACATGCCCCAAAGAGTACACCACTTCAAACCAGTTTTGTTGGGCTTTGGTTTTTTTTTTTTTTTTTTTTTTTNTTTTTTAATCATTGTGTCTATTTTTTATTTGATTTTGAAAAAGTTTGGTTTTGAAAAACTTTTCAAAACAGGAAACTGGAATCGAGGATGAAGCATAGCCATAACCTAGAATTGATTCAGACTTCTACCAGGAGTGACTTACAGTCAGTGGATAGCACAACTGCTAAGTGGCCTCTACATTGCTGCTCTCTGCCCATTCCTGAAGGAACAGGTGCCCACAGGACAGAAGCCAGCAGCACGGCTGTGTGAATCACTCACTGTCCGAGGGCAGACCACTCAGGCTTAACCACAAGAGCTGCCAGAGCCAAACAATCCTCTGAAGAGCATTTTATTCTGAAAGGAGCTCCATGCAGGGCACAGCCAATAAGCACTACACAAGGTTTTTAAGCCCAACATATGCTTCTAATGAGTTTTCAATTTACAAATAATTTTTTAAAACCCCCACACTCCTCACCATAAAATATAATGCAGATCCTACACTGCTTCCAACACATTCAGTCCTCAAAATCTAGGTTTGCGTTATTAAGATGACAGTTTGCTTGGGTTCCAAGGAAGATGATTTTAATGAGAAAGGGCCCGATGAAACAAACCAAATCCCCAAATTTTCATACTTTCACCTTTTAAAGATTAGACACAGAAAACAAGAACTTTCAAGCAGTCTTGTGAATCAGCACAACAGCATCTGACCTTGGCTTCAGAACCTGCAATTCCCTGTGACACCCTAAGCCTGTAGCACCGGCCTGTTGGAGTCCAGGGCACGTGGAAAACCCCTCCAACTGCCGACCGAGACCCTGTCTGGGACCCCAGGAAAGCACTGTCTTTGACCTTAGTCCATGGGAAAAACTTCCAACACTCATAGGTGAATTGAAAACAACCAAGATTTAAAATAGATAGTAGTTTAGTTTGTCACAGGGTGAAAAATTTGTAGTTTTGGGTTTTCAGTATGGAAGTGGATCAGAGCAAGGTAGAGAATGCGTGTCATCTTCTTCTACTTCATCTACTCCATTTTCTGCTGTGACAGTGGCACAGAGACATCGGTAGAACGGATTTGATGTAGAAATTGCATGTCTAGAATAGATAGTAGTTATTGGCACAAAATTGTAAATAAAGTAATTTTTAAGAGTTGATTGGATCAGAAATCTTTAAAAATGACCTTGGACCCTCCCTCCATGTTCCTGTAGCTGCTTTGCCTTCAGTGCACTGAGACCTTGAGATAACAAACAGAAAAAACACCTTTGAAGACTGAGCCACAAGGTTCCATCTCATCTTTTAAACCCTGGTACAGGACTTTGAAAACAGAAAACCCCTAATTAGGGGGTTGATGGGGTGAAAATCCCATTACTGGCCAATACTGCCCTCAGACACCTCAGCAGGGCAGGGCACAGGCAGTGAGTGACCCATTGGCTCCAGGCAGAAGCTTTCAGCTCTCACAGGCCCTGCTTCTCAGAAAAGAAGTCCTTTTGCACAGGCTTTCCTGCCTGCTTTGTTTAAAAGCATAATACCTTAACTCCAAGCCATTCCAAACATCTCCAAAAAAACAGAAACCCGGTGAAATTGACTCATTTCAGCCCCCCTTGTCACCCTGATTTTTTCAGCCTTCTCTTCTGTTTCACAGTTTCATGTTTTGGGCTCTTTCTCACACTCTGGTCTGTAAACACTGGCCAATTTTATTGTAGTTTCAAGGAAAGCTTTTAATTCCTGTTCTTAGAGATACAGACAGCTGATGGACAATTGTCTTGACCAATGGGATGGGGAGAAGTGTCAACCTTCTCCCCCAATCCCTGGCCTTTGTAGAAATACTATATAATAGAGTCAAACTTTTAAATAAACTGAGTTTTAGTTCATGCCTTCTGATCAGAGTGTGAGTGTGTGTTTGTGTGTGTGTGACAAACTGCGTCACCCACTCTCTTTTCCCTGCCAACCCCATCTCACTCAGGGAAACTGCAGTGCTCAAAACATTCCATAAAACACAAGCACCACACAAACCACTCCAGTTTGGTTTCCCATCTATATCTCGAAAAAAAAAAAAAAAAAAGACACATCACACCATTAATTTTCACATATTTAATGTAATGGCACTCTAATTAACTTTACAGTACTTTTATCTCCACTAGATACTGTGTTTCAAAAGTATTATGCGAAGAAAACAAACATGAAAAAACACTTTTTTGGTAGTTTTAGAAACTAAATCATTTGGAGTTACATATGCATAAATTACTTTCAGAAAATTGTTCACAATTTTATTTTTCACCCTTAACTAGCAAAAACTGGTTTTGTTGGGTATTTTCATAAGATATAAAGAGATCAATGATGGCACTTAGGAAACTCTGAAGTCAGGGGTGTCATAAGGTTATACCAGGACTTCCGCTGGAGCCTGCCATGAAGCAAACACTATAAATAGGGGAAGAATATGCAAGAGCTCCAAATAAGTGAGAAGCACAACATGTTTTGCAAGCTTGTGTTGAGGGCCATGAAAGCGAAGACTCTTGGCTGAGGAAAGCCTGTCCAAATTTCCCCAGCTGAAGTCTATTCAAAGCAAACCCATCATAAGAAACCACAGAGACAGCCATACACTGTTTTCTGTAATACTCATGACAAGCTTTCCTTCGGATTCGACACTGGATCGACAACAAAAACAACCAGAAAGGTGACTTGGAGAAACCATAGAAATAATGGAAAGCATTTGTTGTTTTTCCCATGATAAGTAATTAAGAGAAATAATATGAAATCAAGTTAAAATAGACGGAGTAGAAGTTTTTTAAGGCAGATCAGCTAAAAAAAATAGCAACACTATTGGTTTTCTTATCAGTTTCATACTTACACTTTAAAGAGATCAGGAAAACAAGTACACTTTGTACTAAGCTTGGAGTATTCTTAAAGAGAGGAAACCTGTCTAGAAGCAGCCAGGACCCTTATTTTCACCTAAATGTTTAGCTCGAAAGAATGTGAATTTATACAGTCACTTAAATGACTTGAGTTTTTGGGGTGAAATGTGTTTCCTACAATTTACAGTGTTCATTTTAGCTTTCATTCCCTCTAATTCAGAGTTTGGGAAGGAACCCAAGTGAATTGCTCATTCTATTATTTCCAATTTTTTTTTTTTTAATTAAGGAAAGATTCACTAGACTAAGAAAGGCATTAGTATTTTACCTTCACATCCTACTTCTGGAGCTGCCTCCCACCAAAGGACATTCACAAATACTTTAATGTTTAATACCTAATCTTTGTGAGAGAAAGTAATTAGTAACTTTAAGTTAATCATTTGTTCACTTGGATACCCATATGATATGAATTGGGCAAATAGTTTGATTCATGCACAGGACTAATGGAGTATGTTAAAGAAAATAAATGCAGAAATCTACACCAAGTACAAATTCTGCTTGAATCATATATTAGTTTTCAACAGAAGAAACAAAAATCTTTACTTACACAGGAAAAGGGTGAAAAAACCCACACTCAATCCAGCACTTCTCCTACTATAAGAATATTGCACATTCCGATAACGTTGCACAAATTACTGGCTTTTAATAAAGACCATATATGAGGTATTAGTCTATTAATAAATAAAGAACATAGAAAAGGAAAAGCACTTATTATAACGCAACAATCCATTCCAAGGATTAGGCAATGAAAACTGAATAAGCGATAACACGTACACTTGAGGGGAAGGCTAAAGTTCCTTAGCAAATAGGCAGCTTTCAATATCCATCCGAGAAGCAAAGGGTTAAATCTCTTAATAAAGATTTTAAGAACTCAAAGCCTATTTGGAACACTGCTAGTTAAAATGCTTATTTTGCTCATGCAATCAAGCTGAAAGGTAAATTCTTACCTCCAAGTTCTAAAGGGACAGCCAATTTAACATACTGATCCTGTATGACTAGTTTAAGAATTACAATGGAACTTTTTGATCAACATCAGCTAAAGTACTTGGGGGTTTTGTTGGGCAGCATTTTCTGGTGGTTTCTCCTTCCTTGTTTTAGTTTTAAGTAGTTTACACAGGTTGCGGGTTTCCATGGTGCTAAAATCAATACCCATTAGTACTGCCCTTATTAGGAGTTTCCAGCCCCACAAGGCACTGGATGAATAAGAGGATTGTAATTTTCAGTTTTACTCTACAGTTAGGCTAAGAATTTACCTTTCAAATCACAAAGCTGAAAAATTCCTGTTGACAGGTAATAAACCTGTCAATCTAAACACTGTAGCTTTTACTTAGACCCTTCAAGAACACCATGAATCTGTAGGCAAGCTTATCTTGTTGAAGTTCCTAAGATCTCAGAGGGATATTTTAGCTCAATAAAGTAAGTTGTGAGTGCACATGTGGTAATATGGTAAGCATAAAACAAGAGTGTTTTGGGTGTGCGCTTCCAAACCTTGTTAGAGAGATACTTGTATTGTGGAAGAAGGGGAAAAGAAACCCAAAAACTTTGTGTGCACACAAACTTACATACATGAATATCTCTAGATCACCTAAACAAGTCAAGGGACATTCAAATCCTAAGGTTGTTTCAGGCCAATTCAGAAATAAAACTAATTCCTACATCCCTCACAGTCTTAACGTATTCCCTCGCTATCTTCAAGCTTGAAAAAGCCAGGGTTTTACTAATACTTTCGCAAGGCTAGAGAGAGTAACAAAGACCCAGGGAAGTCATATTTCTGCTGCTATTTTGTGTAAATTATGTAATTTGCACATCTATATCAAGTAAAACCTGCAAATGCAAACTTGGAAAGACATGACTAAAAAAAAAGCAGCACGTCAAAATTAAAAGTTTCTCCTCTGCTTCAATCACACATCAGTAATTCAAACAGTCCTGAACTGGCTTTTATGAAAAAAATTATGTTACATTTCTGAAATGAAAAATATGTTTCTTATGCTCAAATTTAGGGGAGGTGTTTACTCAACTGCAATACATACAATTTTTCTGTCACGTGAGATTATTTCTCTCTCATTCTAAGGAGTTGTTGACACATTTACTTCCCAACAGGATGTTGGTTCTATTCTGAAGATTAGTTTCATCTACAACTTCTTTAGAGTAGTTTAAGTGTTTTTTAGAAAATACAGTTCAGAGAATTTCTTCCATGTTAGCACAAAACCAAGAAAGATTATGAAGATGTTGAGAAAAGAAGAAAAGTTTAAAAGAAAGGAAGCATTATTGTCCAGAACAGTCCGTGTACGTGGTAACCATGTTTCCTCGTCTCTGAGTGACAGTCCTGCAGTGCTTGCTGGATCCATGAAACCTGGCATCAGTTCGCACCGCATGTCTGTGTGCATTTTCAAAGTCACTGAATGAAAACATCTTTTCCATATTTTCAAACACATCATCAAAGAGTCCACCTCCAAAAGAAAACTCTTGGAAAGAACGTCTTTGCCGATTATGAGCCTCCCGATGACTTCGGAAGTGATTTTCAAAGTGCTTTTTTGACCGTGAGTTTTGACTAAATAGGTCAAAGTCTTTGAATAGATCGTCGAAGTCGAAGTTAAATGACTGATGGAACGGGCTTCCATTACTTCCTTTTCCTCCATGACGGCCAAGCTGATCATATTCTCTTCGTTTATTCTCATCTGACAGTGTTTCATATGCTATTTATGTTAAAAAAAAAAAAAGTTGTTACAGTTCATTTCCACTTAAAAAAACCGGAAAAAAATAAAACCTTACACAAATGCAAAGAACAGCAGCTTTCTCTCCCACTCTTCCTGAACTGAACAAATTTCAAACAAGACTGTCATTCAGTGTTCAAGCCCAATCAAGCTCAACACATTAGCTTTCTCTGAACCAAAATAAACTGCTTCAAAATAGTTATTTACAATAATAAACAAACACAGCTATATCATGAGGACAGGTTACACATAATACAACATAGTCAACTACCAGTAAATATTAGTGCTTAGATTTGAAAGCAAATAACAATGAGAAGTGGTGCTCAGAAAGCCTGAAGGAAGAAGGATGAGTTAGGAGCTCTACCTAACAAGACAAAGGATCTGCTGCACTCCTATCGCAGAAACAGAGGGCAACACCTGCAAAGCTACTTGCCAGGCAGCCAGCAAGTTCTAGTAACACCAGTTACAACCAAGCAACAACATAAACATCAAGGCTATAAATTAATTTCGCCATGCGCCAATTCTCAATTTTTCAGAAGTTCAGCAATAAATCTAGATTTGGTGACTGGATATATCCAAAAAGAAATTAGATTTCCCTCCAGTCTTTGGTTTACAACTACAGCAACTGGTATTCCAATGCCAAAGTTTCTGTCACAAACTCTGACAGAAAATATATCCATTCTGATTACTAAGTATTTTAAAAACTCATTTTCATTTTCTTACTTGTCAAAGGCTTGAAATTATCCTACATAGTTCAACATTTAGAGTTCCTACTTCCTCCTGTAGTAGGTGCTAACAACTGTAGTAAGTATCTAACAAGGCTGTTGCTCCCTTTCCTTGTATTACTAACTACTTTTCTTTCAAAATAACTCTTCTGCAGACAAGTAGGAAAAAGCCAGAAATCTCACTTAGCTTAGTCAGGAGAACTACACAGATAGATGCATGTTATACCCGAGTCTACAGGGAATACAAGTGGCTATACCTAATTTTTCAGCAAGTCTTTCTGTCCTTAATTATCCACTTGCACCATTTTATCACGTAATACCTATAAATGGTATATTTGCACGATCACTGGATAGTTCAAGTTAGACATGACCTCAGTCTCTACTCAAACCTGCTGCTCACAGTAGGGTCAGTTATGAGATCAGACTAGGTTAGACAGAGCTTTACCCAGTCATTCCTGCAAAGTGTTCAAGACTGGAGACTGCACAACCTCACTAGGCAATCTGTTCTAACACTGGCCTGTAGAACAGAATCACAGAATTGTTAAGACTGGAAAAGATCTCGGAGATATGAACTCCAACCATTATCCTCAAGGTGAAAAAGTTTTTCTTTATAACCACTCGAACCTCTTGCACCTGCTGTCTATTGCATTCCCGCCATGAACCACCAAAGCAGCCTGCTGGGTGTTTTCTCACAATCTCCCCACAGCTACTGCAAGGTTGCTGTTAGGCCTTCCTGAAGCCCTGGTAGTAATCCTGAGCTGGATCTTACAAAACAGATCAAAAGCCAACAATTAATCTCCTAAGGCTAAAGCTGTCCTACTACCAAGTATGTTTTGTGAGAAGAGGAATATGTCAAAAGCTTAATAAGCAGAAATGTATAAACTGAGTAAAAAACCTTCCTACGTGCAAGAACACGGAAACAACTCAGATTTTTATACTGGACATTTGACAGTACTTAAGTGGAATTCAGAAAAAGAAACCTTTATACCTCTTATTCAGTAAAAACAAAATGCACTTAGGTTATAGATATAATACATGTATCAAATTATTAAGGCAAAAGATAGTTTATATTACCTTCAGCAATTTCTCTAAATTTTGCTTCTGCTCCAGGACTCTTATTTTTGTCTGGGTGGTATTTCATAGCCAGCTTGTGAAATGCCTTCTTAATCTGGCGGTCAGACGCATTTTTCGGAACTCCTAAGATATCATAATAGCTCTCTGTAGCCAGTATTAATTCAGTTATCATTAAAATGCAGAGAGCAAATGTGAAGACAGATTGTGTAGTGGCCATTTCTCCAGTTCCTAAAAAGAAAAGCAAATATACTTGAAGAACAAGTTATTTTACATTCCCCAACAACTTAGATACAACTGTAGGCTGGCAGAGGAAGACCAGGATGTTTCAGGAGTCAATGACAGACTTGTAAGCACATTGATTTACACCTGTCAAAACGCCATTATGCTGTTTTCATATTCACAGAATACATAAGTGAAAATACTGCAAAGTGACATGTCACATGCATAACAATCACTTTAGTGTTCATCTTTGTTTTACACTTAACTGATCATTGCCATAGAAAGGTACAGATGTAAATACACAGCACATTTCATGGCATTCACAATACCATACCTGAACTAGCTTCACATTAATCCTTGAGTTCTAGGACCATTTAGGGTAAATTAAGCACAGGCTGCAAAAACTGACTCTGCTGGAAGACCAACCAACTGATTAGCTGGTGCAACAATAGGAGCCGGCAAATACAACTGGCCTAGCGATGAGTGTGAGGTGCAAGGAGACAAGACTATTAGACACGCATGCTCAGCTTCAGTTTGTTTAACCAGCCTAAGGTGAACATGACAAAGAGCAGATCATTCATTTCCAGAGTTCAGCCAAGTAAAGCACATTTTCTTTTATTTAACAATAGGCCAGCTTAGCTCATCTGCATATCAGGTTGCATTATAAAAGAAAACACCTATTCTTTGGTATCAAAGAATTCATCTGATAAATATCACTGCATAGAAAGGTTTACATATGAAACCCTCATATGCCGGAACTGAAGGCAAAATAAAGTCTTCTATACAAGACAAGAAGTTTCAAAATAATTAAAAGCTGTAGCATTTTTTTCAACAACGCATCTGTCAAAAAGATATATTTTGAAACAAGTATCTGAGAACTTAGGGGGAAAGTGTGGCATATATAAATGATCTACAAAAATAGTTCCACATAGCCACATGATGTCTCATGATTTTCAGGAAGGACAGGGTGAGCTGCTCCTACTAGAAGCTGAGAACAGATACTATGCCTGTGCATATTATATTTAAAACACAGAGTGCAGAAAGCAAATGTTCAAAGACAGAATGCTGGCTGACACCTGACCAGAAGGATGTACAACAAGACCCTGAACATTCCAGATGTAACACATCTCCCCCACCAGATTACACTGATTTGAACGTAATGTAAGAACAACTCAGACGATTGGTGTTACTTTCCTGAAAGTTGAATAAACAAACTTACAGTCTGTGCACCATTAGTTAGAATACTTTTGCTAGCCAGCATGGGACCCAATATTTTTCAGGCAGAATTCAAAACCTTTGAATATCTGATACATATGACAATTATGCATTTGCCTGAAAGTCAATATCCTCTAAACAAAATTAAAATGCAAGAACCAAAAATGGAAAAAAGAATACCATTTCTAATAGGTAAGTCAGGGGGCTAAAATGAATGCTGTGAGACGAGAGCAAAAGGCTTGCAAGATTAATCTACCCATGCCCTCTTAAGCATTTATTTGGCCAGCAGCCTGTATGATATCAAGTGTTAAGAGGCAGCAGTCGAAACAAATTGTATTTTGATTAGTGTACCTAGATACCAAATGGACAGTTCTTTCCAGTATTCTTTATGCACAATATCAGGCATACGTATAGCACGAAGTTTTCCCACATCTTCTTTCACCACTTCATGAACCTGAAATTTTACCACTTGGGCACCAAGAACTACACACATGAACCTCCTTCCACGATTTTGGGGCTTTCTTCCTGTTTATGCTTTATAGATGCACACTCAAGTGTTCATCTCACACATGTGATTGTTTTTATTTACTTCATTAACCCACACCTGAACCACGCTTGCATAATCACCTGCTGCATTCTCTTAAGGTCAACCATCCTGCTTCTATTACTGAACACTGAAAAGAGCTAAAAGGAACAGCTCATGTCCTCCATTAAGAGCAAAACCCTCTTTCATAACTCTTGAGAGCCAGAGATCATCAAAGTTATCCTTTCAGTTTTTCTGCTCTGGCTAACCATCTCAACTTGTATTAATTCTTGATAGCAAAATGTATCCGAATATTTTTTTTCTACAGTTAATTACAGAATTCCTAATGTAAGTAAGTTCTTTGCTATATTTGATTTCCAAAGCATGGTAAAAAAACAGTACTTGAGTTTCACTTTTTTTAAACTAGCAAGCACAGATTTAATCCTGCCCTTGAACAAATCACTCAAACTCAAATTTAAGAATAAGATGTAAATGAAAACCGAATACAAATAAAACTCCAGTATAAGCAGCATTTTAAACTTCATAGGGCTATCAGAGAGAGCAAGTCTTATATTTAGATACTGCCAATTATTCAATTTATTTTTAGAAAACACCTATTTTATATGCTGTCAGTACCTTAGTGTTGCTACTGTCAACTACTTCAGCCCTGTCATTCCTAAGTATTATTACAATCCTTTTCAAAATAAAGTCTCTTCTAAATATTTTTTTTTTTGCTTATGGCTCTTCACCCTCTTTTTCTCAATCAAAAAGGGACAAGTAAATTGCACTTTCCAGGCCATACACTATAGCTACTTAAACCACATTCCAGAATTCAATAAATTGTGTGCACATTAAGCCCACGCCATAATGAGCTCTTCTAATAATTATGAAGAGCTACACTTTATTTAGGTACATCTGTCAATGAAGTGACCTTATCCCACCTAGTAACTATTTAACTCTGTTGGATGAGCAGGCACAGATCTCAACTACTTTCCACCTTTGTATAAGAAGTGCACTGTCTACTGTTTATCCAAAGTACTGCAGAGGTGATAACAATCAGTTCTTCGTTGGTTTATCAACATTTATCAATGGCTGCACAACGAAGCGATGTTTGAGGATGATGTTTTCATGACCTAGAATAAAATCTGTCAGATTTAGAAAATAAGAAGCTACTTCATCTTCTTTGAAAGGAATTAACCAAAAATGCTTATAGTCAAAGTCTCACGTACTCAAAGAACGCAGAGCATCACTAGTGTTCTGCTACTGCTTTCATTACAGAATTGCTAGACACTGACCTGTGGAAGCCTCACGCCCTATAATTATTTCTGCAAAGAATTTACTAATAGTAATAAAGTTACCAAGGTCTTCCCTTGGTTCTCCTACCACGACTAACCCTATGAGTAAGCAAGTCTTCCAGTCCTCAAGCAGCTACCGGCAAGTCTGTCAAAACGAAGGGCTTGTACTTGTCTTGACCTCTCCTATACTGACTCGAAAGCAAATACAGAAGAAGGTTCCTGAATCTGGCCGACGAGCACAGGGAAACGAAGGCATCAACCTGGCATGCCCCTGCCTATCCAGAGCCCGAAGCCCTCTCTGGAGCCGGACCGCACCATCGGGCGGGGCCAGCCCAGAGCCGGGCAGCCGCTGACAGCCGCACTCAGCGACGCTGTCCCACCTGCAGCGCAGCCGGGCTGGAAAACACCACCGCAGCGGGGCCCGGAGAGGCCCAGATTCCAAAGAAATGCTCCGGACCGAGCTTCAGTGCCCCTCTCTCCGCCCCCCCGCCTAGCTTCCCACGCTGCGCCCAAGCTTCCCAGCGCGGTCCCCTTCCCCCGATCCCCCCGCGTTCACCTTCACTCCACCCACTTCAGCAACCTTCNTCGGTGGCCGCCATGCCGCGATACTGCGCCGCCACCCGCTGCAAGAACCGCGGCGGCCAGAGCGCCAAGGATCAGCGCAAGCTCAGCTTCTACCCGTGAGTAGGCGCGGGGCGAGGCGGGGTCTGGGTGAGCGCTGGCCCCGGGGCCGGTGGTGAGCCCCTCCTCGGAAGTGAATGGCCGAAAGACCACGCTGGTGGTCGCCTGGGAGCGCCGCCTGGCCCCGGGGGGCTGGAGGGGGAGAGCGCGGAGCCCCTGCGGGAAGGGAAGGCGTAGGAATGGAGAGCGGGCAGCTGGGGCGCAGTCACACGCTCCGACCCTCGCACTAGGCGGACGGGGCTTGGGGGAAGGGGCGATGGTACGGCAGCGTCTGAGCGATCCGGAGTAAGTGCGGAGGGTCCCTGAAGTGAAGAGCAAGCAGGTTGGACTAAAACACAAAATTTGCGCTGCTGGCTCTGTTTCGCTGCTGCCTGTATGGAAGCGATGTTCCAGCGGGGCATGCAGTAGTGGAGGCTTTGGCTTAAAGGTGAAGTGTCTCGTGTATGACGATTTACATGCCAGGAGAAGGGCCCCCAAGAGTAAGCAAGTAAACATATAATGCTTCATTAAAATTAAACGTTCCCACTATATTACCTTACCTGCCCTGCGAACAGGGACATTGCTGGTTGTTTGGAAGCATCTGGGTTAGCTAGAATTCGGCTACCTCGGTTGGCAAAAAGCAGTTTATGGTGGCTGCGTTGCCCTGTCTGTCCAGACGCCGCAGGCAGCAGTCGCCATCCGGCCTGCAGTAACCTCTGCACTGTGGTGGTTACGTGGCTATCGCTTCCCAGGATGGTGACTTACAAACAGAATTTCACAATCCCGAGAGAAGCGCAGTGCAGGCAACTGAATATCCGTGTATTTGTGTGGAATAAAAGTATGGAACCGTTTGTCGACAGAAGTAACTTAAGAAAAAATTGAAAAATAAATTTCACAGTTAGCTTCAAAATCTATTTTGGTAAAAGTTATATCTCAAACTAAGTTTTCTTTCATTTTCTGATTAGTCATAGTTGTTCCAAGATAAGGAAGGCTGTGTAGGAAGACTGCTTTGAAAGAAATTTTACTTTAGGTTGAAGGGCAGCTTATTTCCCTGGCACATGTCTAATATGGAATGCATCATAAAACAATCATGAAAATAATTTCTTTTCCCTTATCCTTTAGAGAGTGTGAGTGTCACATGGATAATGAAAACAAGATATATTTATATTCAAATGTATAGTATCAATATGGAGATGATTGCCAAAACTTTGCTGTTTTATGTAGCCTTTGAGTTGTACTGTATTCTGAGTTTCATGCTACTGTAGAACAGGTGCTGAGATTTGATTTATAGATTTCTCTTGCCTTATATTAGTGACTACTACTGACATGAATTGCAAATCTTATTCCCTTGCCTCTTACCACAACCAAAGACGACTTCTGCTGCTCTGTAGTTGGGGTCTGAGCCGCTTCCAAACCTTTTGTCACCTAATATCAATTGGCCTAGCTGCCCTTCTTTGTTTTATTTCTTCACTTCTCTGACTTGTGTAGTGATGGCAGCTGCTAAATAAATTCTGTCCGCTTCCTCTTTCGACTTCCCCTTTTTTTTTGTGTCTTGTTTATGCCAGCAAACATTCTGTTGATAAATGAGGGCGTGCTGAAGCATGAGCAGGTTTTAGCAAAGTTGCCTTTAAGCTAAAATAATAACTTTCACTATCAGGCTCTTCTCTTGCTACAGATTATTTTGTTTTCCATCTGAAGCAGTCTGGGTAGAGCAGGGGGTCCTGCGTTGTGAGGGTAACTGCAGGGGGAGCAAGTGTTCTCAAGGCTTTCTTGGAGAGGCTGCAAGTGGTGACATGAACTTCAATGAAAGGAAGCCATCGTGAGAGACTTTTTTGGACCTCTGTAGTAACACCCAGGCTAAGCTGTGTTACAGGGGAGCTTGCTGTGTCGTACGTGCCATGCTGCCACTGGATGTACATGATCTAAGCAGACAGGATTTGAAAAGTCCAAACCTCTAATTTGTCCTTCAGAGGTTGTTGTGTTCTTACCAGCATTATTCCTTGCATTCCTGCAGATATGCAGAGCGGGATGCATCAAAAGCTTACTCTGTTTCCTTGGTAATTTGAAGGCTTACGTGGCAACAAATTAAAAATTTGGGGAAGGGGTAAAGCCATGCACCTTTATGCTGTGAATTTCAGCCATCTTTCTCTCAAAATCACCAGAGTTTGCAGTTTTGGAGCACAGTGCCTGCATAAGAGACATTGCTATGTGTGGCTTTTGGAGGAAGCCTGCAGCTTCAGGGATTTGAGGGTGGGATCACAAAAGCAGAGATCTTTCCTTTGTAGTTATTACTGCTCATGATTCTCAGGAATATTTTTTCTCGACAGTAGTCACTTAACAGTGCTCAGAATTCAACTTACAGTTTATGTATCACATGTAGTTATATGCTGGAGTTAAAATAAAATTGATGTGTACCAGAGAAATACAGAAGCACATTTCAAATACCCTGATACCTGTCTGAGAAGAGGTGAGAGACAAGAGTGGTCTGAATGTTAATGTTCCCATTGCCATCACTTCTTGACTGTGCATACACCATAATAGGCCTTTAATTTCCCTCCAATTTGTGAATTGTGATTCATTAAATAAACTACATATCTTCACACACTTCCCTTTTACGTTAGTTCTCTTCCTGATGTAATTTGTCTAACCATTTGCATGTATTTTTAAAGTCAAATTTTTTGTAGGAAGTTGTATACTTGTAATTTTCCTTTTCAGGTAGGTTAGATGATTGAAAAGTTAATTCTAAATTATGAAATATGATGTGGGCTCCTAATGCTGTGAGAAAATTTAATTGCTGAAACACAAAACATAAAAATGCTTTGCATTTCCATGTATTTACTTTTTGAACAAAATTTAAGTCCTGTATCGGAAATAGTCACCTTGCCAAATTTATCTGATAAATGAAGAGGTGCATGCATTAGGAGGTATTCTGTTAAACCGAAAATACTACTTGTATCTAGAAAGACAAATAAGCCCTAGAAATACTATTAATAAAATGAAGACCAGTCTTAACTTTCTTTAAATTGTGTCTCAGTGTTTCATCTCCCTTCAGCAGAACTGCTTTCTGAGCAAGTGTTGTAGGATCAAACCATTCAAAACATCTTGGCTATGGATTCTGAAACCCTTGGCTAGCAGAAATCAGAAATTCTGCTTCTGAACGCCAGAGAAAATACCCAACTAGAAATAATTTGGATAATGATTGGATTAACATGTACATGACATCCAGATTAGCATTTAAGACCTAAAAATTTTGAAAAAAGATTAAAATAATCTTTTCTAAAGGAAAGCTACCTGCTAGGTAGCAACAAGATATTTAAAACAAAGAAAGACAACAATAACGGGAATTTTTGTATATTTTCTCATTTGTCTTTTCAACTGCTTTAAAAAGATTTCCACTTCATGATAAAGAGAGACTTGAGAAGTGGTTGCGGAATATGAAGCGAGATTCATGGACTCCGAGTAAGCACCAGCTCCTCTGCAGTGATCATTTTACCCCCGATTCCCTGGACGTGCGATGGGGGATACGCTACTTAAAAAATACTGCTGTGCCAACGATCTTCTCTTCCCCAGATGATGAGGTAATCTATTTCTATCTTCTTTTTTGTTTTGTAGTACAAAGCTAACCAACTGTTGCTTTAATACAGATTTTCTAATCTGCCAGATAATCATATTTTATTTAAAAAATAGAATTCCTGTCCATCAAAACAGTTTGTCAGCAGGACTGACACAAAACAGATCTGTGATTCCATAATGTAAAGGAAGAACAACTTCCCCTAGTTTGAGTGGAGGTTCAATATATTTTTTCTAACTGGAAATTACACAAGTATTTACGATAGAAAATGTTACATTTCTTACGAGAATATAATGATTCTAAGCTTTTTCTTACGCAATTACTCTTAATATGTTAATGTTCTTTTAAAGTCTTTTATTTACTGTACAGAAATACTGGCTTTGTAATGTATTCGCTTCAAATTACGTATTTCTCTCTTCTGTCCCCAACCTTTAACCTAAGAGCTCAGGACTGTAGGCTGCCAAAAGCACCCTACAAAGACTAGTCCATCTTGTCTTTCACAGACTTATGCTATTGGTTACATAAAAATACTGTGCTACACAGGCACCTAATCTTGAGCAAACCTATGCTAATTCTCTTCTTGCTTGTGTTTATCTTCCACTGGATCATCACATTGCAGGTGGGAGGAATGGAAGGATTGATTTAAGGCTAAATAGGTGAAACTGAAATATGTGGCTAATTAGTTTTACAAAACTATTTTTAGTCATGAAGTACTCTGTCTTCTTGAACGTCTGCAGCTGTTGTCTAGACTCTTTTGACTGTGTGGAGTGAAAAGTAATCTTGATAAATCTCTCAAATACAAAACCAGAAAATCTTGCAAGTTGTAGCAGTACTAATTTAGCAAGAAATATCTTTCCTTTAACCCCCGCCACCCTGCCCTGGTTCAGTAGATCCCTCACATTCCTCTGATGCTATTGTCACAGGGAACCGTGAATTTGGAACTGGACTTTGCTGTCCCATGCTTCTGTGCAGTTACAGATATTCTGGGTGTTTTGACCCCAAAGAAAAGTTGTCTTTTATCCACCTCTTCATTCTCTTGATTTACCTGTGACCATAGACCAGTCATAGTACACCTACAAAGGTGGACAGTAGAGTTACTAAAGTAACAAACTTTTTATGCTGTTGTGTTGCCAAGAACATACCAATGGCTTCTCTAAATTATTTTGGCATTAGCATTATATATCTGAGAAATCCCAGATAGATTTATCCAGTTCAGAAAAGTAATTTCTAAGCTTATTTTTAATATCTCCACCATTTTCCCACTGTCAAAAGAAAAGAGATCTTGGATCTGTGATACTGTAAACCTGTTTTCCGGTGGTCTCACTTCTCTCGCTGGCATGACCTTCTTCTCACTGTACTTTTCTAAACATCAAGTCATATGCTTTTAGTGACCACCTCAGCAAATCAACAAATCAATTTTGATTTGACCTCTGATTCTCTACTTGCCCCAAACCTTAACTTTCTACATAAACTGTGTATTCAGAAAGATACGGAGAAGGGTTCTTGTTTTGGGAAAAAAATTCTGATAAGTGTATCTCTGACTAAATGTGGAGAAACAAGAAGCTGAAGTCCCAAACTGCCTTTGGAAACTGAGAGCAAAGAATTGCAGTGTTTGCATATTGCTCACCACTACCTTGTTTTATGTATTACTGAGCAAGTGAAGGATGTCTTCCCAGAAATGCTTAATGATAAAACATTTCATTCTGTTTCTTCTTCGAAAGAAAGAATTGTCGTGGCTCAAAAGCAGATAGTTGCCAGCATTTCAATATTGGTAACCATTCTATATCAGCTTGCCAGGGTTTTTAAAAAGGGTTTTTACTTCAAGATTGACCTACAAGTGGTAGGGCAGGGACTGATAGACAAGGAGACTTTCCAATGGAAGTAAGAGTCCTCCTTTAAGCGACTATCCTGATACTTGTTTTGGTACATTTCCTTCAACTTTAATGGCAGTTCTACTAGGTGAGAGTTTGGGGAACATTGATCTAATATATTTTGTAGGAGATTTGTCTCAGTAAAATACATAGTCTGAGAAAGTCTTTTTCAGCTGCAGACAGAGCAAAGAAATGCTTGATTATCACAAAATCACAGATGTTAAGTATTGTCTTTGAAAAAGTAAAGGTAACCAAATGAATGCTATTTCTGTACAAATTTTCCAGTCCTTTTGAAACAGAAGTTTCATATAAAATTGAATCACAAAGTTTAATGTACTTAAGATACTTCAAACTACATACATTCTTTTAGGAACATACACTTTGAAATTATCTTTTTCATCATAATACATTTTTTCAGCCTGGCTTCTTTTTTTCTGGGTTTTTTCTTTCTTTCTTTTTCCCCTTTTCCTGTTTTTTGTTGGTTTGGGATTTTGAGGTGGTTGGTTGCTTGGTTGCTTGGTTTGGTTGGGGTTTTTGCCTGGCCTATATTTAATTAGCAAAGTTAAAATTGCTTATTTTTCTGTTTTTTTTGTTCTGTGTGGTTTTTATTTTGTCTTTCAGTTCCCAGGTTAAACATGTATACTGTTCCACATGAGTAAAAATTCTTCAGATTGATCTTTCCATAATCAAATCTACTAGAAAAAAATTAAACACCCACTATTTTTGTATTTTCGTTTCACTGACTGACATACTTAAAAGCTTATTTGTATATTGATCTTAAATGCAATCATGTGATATAGTTTATATAAAAGAAGGGAAAAGAAAGTGGCTAAAAAAGGATAAGCTTCATATTGTCTGTCTTTCAGTTTCAACTTCCATTTAAAGTTCTGTTAGCATTATATTTTTCTGATAAGATTACTGTCTATCAAAAAAAAATTTCTCCATTTTCATAAATTGTGAAGTTTAATTGGCAGAATTGAATTGCTGGTTTACAATCATCTTTAATGCAAGAACCTTGTACTGTGTACATTTAGTATATTTAATACAGTGTTATATTTGGTAATAGAAATGCTAGCTAGTCTTTGTGTAACCACTTCTCTGCAAGTGCATTTAAAATTACTATATCTTGTGTAAAAAAGTCCAAATTCCCTAGAGTTTGAAAAAAAAAACAGAATAAAACTAAAAAACCAAACACTGTTGTTGCTTTTAGAGCTTTAAAATACTATTTTAACATTTAGGAACTGAAGCAAAGTTGTGGAAGATGTCTACATGAATTCTTGGGCCTCTGGGTAATTTTTAACCAGTGTTTATCTAAGTCAGTCCTTTTGTAGTACCATGCTGTGAAATAAGATTTGCCTAATTTTTTTATGCTCAATGGTTTTTTTTGTTACAAGGTATTGATTTTCTGTTTTTTATTCTTTTTTCTCCTCCAGGAGAAAAATTCTTCTCAGAACAGTCTGCAACAGGTACAGAAAGAAGACCAGGAAGAAACAAATGTTGTGTCAGAGAAAGTATCTGTACCACTTGAACCTTGTACACCAAAGAAAAATCCTATAATTGTGCAAAATGTAGAGGAAAAAGCAGAAGTGGTTTGCCCAATTGCACTGAGTAAACCTGTACAAATTCAAAACCTGCAGATTCCAGATGAAGGTGGCTTTCAGGCAGACAGTGTCATTCTTGATAGTTCATGTAAGCAGTACGTACATCAGCCCAATCCTGTTCTAACGGCAGCAGCAGTCCAGAGCATGGAAGCTACCAGTGTTCATACTTCTGTAGAGGATTCAGGAGGTTGTACAGTCCTGCAATTTACAGACCCTGACTACTTGAATTCATCTCTGAAACTGAACAATGCTTTAGTGTCGGTTCCTGACTATGCAATTGAGAATTCTGTCCCTCATGTGGTCTGTTCTGGTGAAGTGCAGACAAGTGAAGATGCAGTTTTTCTGAGTACAGTCACACAAACTATTGAACAGTTCAGTGGAAGTGAAGAGTCTGTCATTGCTATTATTATGCCAGCTGAGAGTCCAGAAGAGCCTAGAAGAGTAAATAGTACTTCCCTGCCTGTTAAGGAAGAGTTTCTTGACATAGGAGAGACAGAAGTGATTGAATATGAGGGAAATGAAATACTACAGACTGAGCATTCATACTGCAGACAAGACATAGACAGAGATCACCTTTGGCAAAAAATTTCAAAACTCCACTCTAAAATAACTTTACTTGAAATGCAGGAGGTAAAAACTTTGGGGAGACTCAGGTCCTTGGAAGCTCTTATTAGACAGTTGAAGCAAGAAAACCTGCTTTCTGAAGAAAAGCTGAAGATGGTAGAAAACTACTTCACAACACTTGAAGTGACTATACAGTAAAGGCTTTCAACTGATGGTTCTAAAATATCTTTTCAGCCTCTTTGACTGTACTTTTAGACAAATTAACTTTGTTTCCAGTTGTGGTGTTTTAAATATCTAATGCAAGTCATGTGAATGGCAAATATTCTTTAAAATGTTACATCGGCCAAAGCTTAGTGGTAGAATGTTGTCTGTAAAACATGACTGGCAAGTAAGATTAAAATAAAAACCCTGAATTCGGCAGTTTTTTTAAGTGGGTGAATCAAGCCAGTAAAAGGTAATTTAACCCATTCTCAGCTGCAGGCTTCTCTGAAACCTGCAATGCCTGCATTTGGGACAGCAGTAGAATGGACAAAATAAGTATATAGGATGAAAATTTATATATGTATATATTTGCATTGTCCAGTGAGGCCAGAATTGCTCTTTAGTTTCTCGTTCATCTAACTTTTTTCTGATAGTTTTTTGTATGCTTTAATCTTATTAAAATTGTTTCTGCACAAAAGGTGTTTTCTTTCGTTTCTAGAAACAAAAATTCTCATAAAAATATTGTTCCGGTGGACAGGCCCATCTTATTTTTAGGTTTTTTTGTTATGAGTCAGCTCAAGTGGAAAGCAGCCTTAATTACAGGTGTTTTTGCTAGTTTGGAAGAGGGAAAGCTCTGTTTAGTGAGTCTGCAGTGATTGTCTTACAGCCTACAGCTGGGTAATGCATGTATACCTCAATAATACACTGAAGAAAAGTGTTCTGCAAAGCAGATTGCTAGTGAAAGTAGCAAATTTTACTTTGCAAGAAACAGAATTACAGAACCTGAAAATTACTCCCCTTTACTGATCTTATTAACTATTTCTAATGCATAAGTTATCACTGTAGTAGACAGATACTATAATTCACTTTGAGGAAAATTAATTTGCTAAAATACTTTTCTGCTTGTTCTGTCAGTGTGGCACACTTTGGGTCTAGCTTGCTGTGTGCTCTGGTACAGTGAAAAAGTCCTAGATCATCTGTTCCCTGACTAGACATCATAGCTGTGCTAGGTGATCCTTGTTACATCCCTACCAGCTGAACTCTTCTAGTATATTACATTCTACAACCAGAATTGCTTGAGGATATGTTTTTGTTTATTCAAAATGGTATCATCCCCACCACCACCAGTTCAGTCTAGGACTGGAGCAAATGGGTTCCTTGTCAATTTTATTTATATTCTCTTTTACACACTTTCTAAATGCTTTGGCTTATCTTTTCATAAGGAATTGAGAATCAGTTCACACTAGCTACAAAGCTGGCTTCCAACTAGACAAGTTACAAACAAATTTCAAAATTTTTGAGACTTGGAACATCTTGAAGTGCAGAAGTTGGGCTGCTGAAGCACAGTGCTGTAGGAGGTTAGTCTGCATTAGTAACCGCTGGATTAGGCTTCCATCAATTCGTTAACTTCTTTCAGACTTGAAGCACAGGCTATGCTTAGTAAAATTGCTAAAGGACATAAAGGCTCTTACAATACGGTGAGTTGTTCACCATGTCTCTGACCCGCTCATTTTGTTCTCCCTGGTACAAGAGAACATTCCTGTTCTGCCTTGTGTGCTGTGAAATCACAAGGGGCCTCCTGTGTACTGTAGAAACATTGCTGCCATATCTGATCCCGTCTTGGGAATGTTGTCCAGGTGGCCTCTTTGAACTGCACATTTTGTATTGTTTTACAAAGTAAGAGATCTTCTAAAGTGATGCAGAAAATGCTATATGAAATTGCTAAATGATTTGGCAATTTTAGAAGTTTCATGAACATACTACAAATCCACTGCTAATGCTGTATATTTTGAGACTAAGAACCCATTTCAAAAGTTCCCTGTAGTCCTTAAATGGCAGTGAAAGCTCAGACATGGCAAAAGAGTTGCAACACCATAAGCTATTGTCTCAGCAAAGCACTATTCCCCCCAAATATTCGTGGAGTTTAACACAGGATTTGCATAGCTGATATATTTTTGCTTTTACTGAGAGCTTATTGTTTTAAAATTGAGAGTATTGTTTGTGGCATAGATTTCTTTAAACGTGGGAGAAAACCCAAAATGGTCAACTTTCCTTTCTATTACGGGGTTTCTTGGGACTTACGTGAGTTGACTTTGGCTGGATGCTAGGTGTCCACCAAGCTGTTATCTCTCTCCCCTTCCAGCTGGACAGGGGAGAAAAAACAAGATGGAAAGCAACTCGTAGGTTGAGGTAAGGCGGTATTCCAAGGCAAAAGTTGGCATGCACACAAGCAAAAAGAAAAGGAAGGGCTAATGCTCAGCTTCACATTGGCAATGACATTCAGCCACTTGCCAGGAAGCAGCGCTTCAGCACACATAGCCATTGCTCCAAAAGGCAAATACTGTAAATAACCACTACCTCCCCCTTCCTCTTGCTTCCCTTAGCTTTTGTATGTGAGCTGACACCATGTAGTATGGAATATCCCTTTGGACTGCTTGGATCAGTTGTCCTGGTTGTGTCCACTCCTGGAATCCTGCCCACCAGGCAGGAAGTTGGGGAGACTGCGCAGAAGCTGTGCCAGCTCTGTTCAGCTGCAGCCAGAACGCCGGTGTGTTACCAGCACCTTTCCAGCTACCAGTGCACAGCACAGCACTGTGAGGGCTGCCTGGGGAAATGAACTTCATTTCAGTCCTAGATTATAGCAGAAACACTCAGTACCTCTACAAGCTTCTCGCCAGTTCTAAAAATATCCCCATGTTTTGGACCAATGGGCCCAGGGTGGATGTATTAATTTAAAAATATTTAGCATTATAGTTGGCTGTTGCTGCTGACAGGAAGATATGACTGGGTCCTTTGCTTCAGTTTTACACTAACCCTGCATTATGTGGGCTAATTATTACAAGTAAGGAGAAATAGCATGTTGAGAATCAACAAACCCCTCTGAATTAGATGCTACATGTGCAGCGCAATTTAAGTGTTTCCTAATCATAAAGTGCAGCCCTGCGCACACACAATTTTATTTCAGTAAGCCTTATGGGTACTTGTGCTATATATTACTCCCTAAGATCCAGTGGAAACTGCTTTTGTACAGTTGCAGGCCTGCATCCAAGAAGGGCACTGAATCATCATCATTCCTTCTGTAATGTATCAGGCTTATCTTGATCTAAGTCAAATGTGCGCATTTATCTTTTCAATAACTTCATTTGCATCAATTTTTTTTTTAATATTTTGACTTTCCACTTCCACTGATGTAATTAAAACTTCATACATATTTAACAGATGTCACCTGTTCTTTTAAGTCACCTCTTGAATTGTTCAGCTCTCATCCACTGTAGAAATTTTGCATTTGCCTTCTCCCGGGTCTTTATTTAAATTCCACCAGTTTTATTTAATTTACCTACAAGCAGTGGTATTCCATCTGGAGTAAACTGGTGCCCATTTCCCGTGATTTTCCATCTTTGGAATTAATCATTCTCATTCAGGGAAATTTATCCCTCATTCTGAATGCAGGGACAGCTACAGGGGATTTTTTATTCCTCTCAGGCTAACAACTGTCCAGAGTTTCTCTTTTGTTCTTTCTTGCATGTGCAAATATTGACTGCACTCTTGCATGCATCACAGCTATTCCTTAGAAATCTGTCTAGATCTCTCAGTCAATGTCTTTGATCTTTTTTCTCTCTTTTTAGCTCAATGCATTTGTAATTATTCCACTTAAACCAAGACCACTTGTCACTTAAACTCTGTCTGCCTGCCTATGAGAAGTGGTGAATGAATTCTGGTTTTTGCTTTGCTTGCATGTATAACTTTTGCTTCCCCTTTTAAACTGTCTTTATAGTCAACCCACAAATTCCTTCACTTTTACTCTTCTGATTCCCTCTCCCATCCCACCAGGAAGAGGGTGCAAGTGGCAGCAAGAGGCTTGCTTAGTTTCTGACTGAGGATTAACCATGACATGACACACACTTTGTTCCTGTTTGCTCTGTGCCCTGTTTGCTCTCTTTGCTTGATGCCGCCTCTGCCTGGATAATACCACTGAAGTGCAGGTTAATGTCACACTTGCGAATCCACGTTCTGCGCTTCAGCCTGTATCCAGTGCTGCCTCAGCAAAGCACTAGGACAGCCTAGCCCAGCCTTTCCCTGCCACAGGGAGATGGTCTAACACCCAGGGACCCCATCACATCCCCAGGCCAGGGCTCATGCTGGCAGAGTTGTCTGCACTCCATGGACTCCTGCAACCATAATTACTTAATTATGTCAATGGCAGTGGTAAGAGGCTGCTTGGCAGAATGTGCTGTTTCTAAACCCACTGAAAAAGTGCTGAAATTCCTTTGCTCTTAAACTTTTTAAAGTCTTTAAGGCTTTTAAGTCTTACTCATAATGACAGTAGGGCAATGAAATCCAGAGCCTGCTTTTGTGAGAGATTGCAGCCACACAGTAATAGGCACCACAAAAGATCCACCTCCTTTCTGGGCAACCCAGGAGACCCTGTGAACAGCAGAATGAATTTTGTAACCACCCAGGCAGAAACAGACAAATTCCACATCCAACCTCAAGGAAAGGCATAAGACATAAGTGAATGACTTGGTTCCTTTCCGTAAATTCCACAAGCAGGAAGCCTCTTGCTCTGTTGGAAGGCTGGAGCAGAAACAGTACCTGCACACTGGGCCCTTATGAGATGCTCAGGGAAATGGGAGGAAGGAATGGGCTTTATTTAGCATTGGCACTGGCAGAAGTGCTCCTCTGTGGGGCATCTCTGCACCAGTGCAGCACCAGTTGCAGGCGCTGTCCACCTCATTGCATTATCAATGCTAGGCACAGCTCAAAGCTGCAGAGAAAACCAAGTGATGCATGTTGCAGCAGCTCTCTTGTTAGAAATGAGCTGAGACACAGACTTCTTGGTTATCACTGCATAAAAAGGGTCCTGGTTTATTCCTCTTTACAGCTTGGCCATCCTGACTCCAACCTTTCACTGACTCTGGCTGCAGCAAGCTCCTGCTGTAGGTTTCCCTCGCAGGCTCTGACTGCTGGTTATTTCCTGCTGAACCATGACTGCAGGTATCAGTGTGCAGACTCTGAATGCAGGCTTCCACCTAGCTGGACTGTGACTGCAGGTTCCAACAGCAGGCTCTAACTGCAGACCCAGAATGACCTCACAGCAATGATCGTCTCTCCTCAGGTTCCTTCTTCCTCAGGAGTCTCTCATTCACAGCCCTAAAGCTTTCCCCCTCCATAGTTGGTTGGTTGGTTGGTTGGTTGGTTGGTTGGTTTGGTTGGCTGGTTTGGTTGGCTGGCTGGTTTGGTTGGCTGGCTGGTTTCCCACCCCTTCATCAGCTAGCCCACTCCCTTTTATCACACTTATCTTTATTGGATATGGCTGTGACCCATCAGGGGTATTGGGTAATTAACACAGCTGTTACTTATCAGGGACAAGGTCACCTGTATTCCCTTCTCCTACGATGCACTGAAAGTCATGAATTGCCAGCACCAAGGCAAGAGGGGAAAGAAACAGAGAAAGGGGGAAGGGCAAATTATATCCTCATTATTTACTTAAAAATGAGCTTAGATTTGGACAAAAAACAATTGTATGTTCATTTCTGAGACAATTTTCTAACTTACTAACGAGCTAATTTAAATTTCTGAAACTCAAGTGGATCTCTGCAAATGCTTTAGAAGTTCATTCCCACTTTCAGAAAAAAATCACTGCTTTATTTTCTCCTTTACTGGAAACAGTGTAATGGATTTCTAATTTATCAAACCATTTACTGCTGCCGAGACATGAGCTTCAGCCAAAATATTTTCCGCAAAGTAAACAGTAAGAGTAAAGCATCTAAACAGATGTTTTCCAGTAAACATATCTCTTGGCATTGTTAAATATTACGGGGTACATTGCAAAAAGTCTATC
>WBMY01017043.1:86329-112037 GCA_013397315.1 Donacobius atricapilla
GTCTCGGTGTGTGTGTCTGGCGTGTGTGTGTGGCTGGCTGGTTTGGTTGGCTGGCTGGTTTGGTTGGCTGGCTGGTTTCCCACCCCTTCATCAGCTAGCCCACTCCCTTTTATCACACTTATCTTTATTGGATATGGCTGTGACCCATCAGGGGTATTGGGTAATTAACACAGCTGTTACTTATCAGGGACAAGGTCACCTGTATTCCCTTCTCCTACGATGCACTGAAAGTCATGAATTGCCAGCACCAAGGCAAGAGGGGAAAGAAACAGAGAAAGGGGGAAGGGCAAATTATATCCTCATTATTTACTTAAAAATGAGCTTAGATTTGGACAAAAAACAATTGTATGTTCATTTCTGAGACAATTTTCTAACTTACTAACGAGCTAATTTAAATTTCTGAAACTCAAGTGGATCTCTGCAAATGCTTTAGAAGTTCATTCCCACTTTCAGAAAAAAATCACTGCTTTATTTTCTCCTTTACTGGAAACAGTGTAATGGATTTCTAATTTATCAAACCATTTACTGCTGCCGAGACATGAGCTTCAGCCAAAATATTTTCCGCAAAGTAAACAGTAAGAGTAAAGCATCTAAACAGATGTTTTCCAGTAAACATATCTCTTGGCATTGTTAAATATTACGGGGTACATTGCAAAAAGTCTATCACTGATTAGATACCTGCCTTTCCTGTAAAGGACTGATGTTTCTGAGAGCACAAAAGCAATTTAGAAGCCTTTTTCATAGTCACTCCAAAAGGTTAAACCATAGAGATGCTTATGGAAAGCAGCAGTGCTCCCTGTAAACAGCAGGTGGTGCTACTGGATCACGCTGTAGAAGCGAAAGTAAAGCCGTGCATTTTATTTTTATTCTGTTGTTGATTAAACAGATGCAAAAGATAAACTATGCGGGGTTTCGGGTTTTTTCCCTTTATTTCAGATGTATCTTTAAACTTCAAACGTATCTTTAATACAGAAGGGCAGTGTATGAACAGAACAGTGTGACATTCTCTTCAATTTTAGATAAAGCTTCAGACAAGATGAAACTCATTTATATTCTGAACATAAAACATTAAATTCAAGAGCCTTCTGCTCAAATGAATGGTGAACAGAAATGTATTCACTGTCTTTACGTGGAGCATGACTGCATTCCTCATTTGTTGAAGTGGGTCACTGATTAATGTTTGAATCCCGTAAACAGTTTAGCATTGCTTATTTGCATATTAATCAGGATAATAGTGTGAGTGTTTAATCACTCCCTCCATAAGGGGTGTCTGGTTTGCTGCTCAAGTACTGTAGCCATGCTTTTGAGACTGGCAAGATATGTGCACAAGAGCTTTTGTGTGGCATAATACCCTCTAAATTTTGCTGACAATATACAATTTGAGATGATTAGAATAGGGGAGTGTTGACTGTACAAATTCAAGCAAGTTTCTTCTTCCTTTTTTCAGTGTTACTTTCAAAATGTTAACAGATATTTGGGCATTATAGTAAAGGTTAGAAGTACAGGTGATCTTCTGAATTAAGGGAATGGGGCAGCAGCAGTGGCACTGCAAAACCCAGTAGTGAAGGGGTATGTATCAAGGCAACCACTGGCTTCAGAGGCATAAATGATCGTCAAGGCTGGCAAGGCTATGTGTTGCAGCTTCCCTGAGTCCTCAGCAAGTGGTGGTCAGCCCCTCCACCACAGCCTCCTGAAAGAAATCATCTCACCTGACTCTCTATGTATCCACCATGAAGTGCTCCACAATTAAGTGATATTTGATATGAAAAAGAAATTAACTAATTAAATGTCTGTTCATGTCCTGAATATAGGCAGGGGATGTTCTAGACAGATATATCAGAGATATATATATATGTTATAAATGCCTAATATATCATAAATACCTAAGTTCCCTAATATAGATCTCAGCTGTTTCCAAATGTAAATCACTTTTAGTTCTCAAACAGGGACAAGTTAGAAAGACTGAAGTCTAATATGAAAGAGTTGGGCACAAGAGACCTTCAAAATTGTGCCTCAAGTTTCCTGTAAAGCCAGTGACAAGATGAAAATCTTTGAAAATTCTGGAGGGGATTTTGCTCAGATATTTCATTTGTATAGATACAATCCTTTTTTCTTCCTTAAGATTTTGAAAGACACCTCTATCTCTGTAATAAAGTTGTAGGAAAGTAGGAAAACTCATTTGCCAGGTGCCTGCCTTAGTCCAAGTACATGGAAGGAGCAAGTCTTTGTGCTGCAAAACGTCCTCACAAGGTGCACATCAGCTATGAGAGCTCTGCTCCTCCATGAATTGTGCAAACTGGTTGCAGTCAGACACATTTACCTCTGACAGTCCCTCGGGCCTGAAAACAAACCTGTTGCTGCTATAACTCCTCTCAGGAGTGGCAGCAAACACCACGAGGGGTCCTTTTGAGCCATGTCTGATTGGGTAAGCGCATTATAGATCACAAATACCAGCAGCCTGACCTTCATTCTGAGTCAGTAGACTATGAAGCCACTAGGCTTTAGGAGCTCTCAATGACAAGAATAGCTACTGATCAGAGATAATAAAGACATGAGAGGGATAGTTTCACAGCAAGCAAAATATATAGGGCCTTTAGATCCTATACTTAGCAGCAGCTATTATTAATCTTACATCAAATTTCTTTATTCAGTGTTTTATATGGTGAGAAATCCTGTGCCATGTAAAGCTGGCTCTAGCTGGAAGGTAGTTACAGAATGTCCTTTTTTTTTGGCTGAACTAGAGTTAAATTTCTTCTCAGTAGCTGGTATAGTGCTGTGGGGTTTTGGATTCGTCATGAATAATAATAATAATATTGAAATAATAATATTGAAAATGCAGTGATGTTCTAATTGTTGCGAAGCAGTGCTTACCCTGAGTCAAGGACTTTCCAGTTTCCCATGCTCTGCTGGGGGGAACTGCACAAGGAGCTGGGAAGGGGCATGGCCAGGACAGCTGACTCAGACTGGCCAAAGGGATATGCCGTATCATACAACGTCATGTCCAGTTTATAAACTGGGGGAAGCTGGCCAGGAGCTGCAGATCAGTGCTCAGTGATGGGCTGGGCATCAGTCAGCACGTGGTGAGCAGTTGGACTGCACATCACTTGCCTTTCTAGGGGCTTATTTAGCTCTCTGTGTATTTTTAATGTCCATTTTTAATACAATTATTATTAATTTTATATTACATTTTATTTCAAATGTTAAACTGTTCTTATCTCAACCCAGAAAGGTTTTAGCCTTTGTTTTTTCAGAATTATCTCTCCCATCCTGCAGGGAGCCAAGGGAGTGAACGAGCAGCTTCATGGTACTTAGCTGCTGGCTGGAGTTAAGCCATGGCATGGAGTGACAGCCCCATATTGCCTCAGTGCCCACTGACAGACTATGAATACTCTCACAGCACTGAAATAACCTCCCCAGGGCTGGCTCCAGCAGACTGACAGGCTGTTTGCAGGAAATGGTGAATGTTCTGCTGCCTCCAGATAAGAATGAGTACAACAGCAGACTCTCTTTTCAAGCCAGAACCCCAACCAACATCTGCAGAAAGGCATCCACACCTCACTAGCAGTGCAGCAGCCCCTCTCTGAGGTTCAATTATCTGTGTAGTCCCTTAAGAAGTGGGGGGGCTCTCTCCCAACGAGCTCAACTACCCACCTGGTACAGAAACACCGTGTTTTCCCGCTGTGAGGAAAGCACATATTCAAGGTTTGGCTGGCTCACAGGACATCTGCTTTGACCTGAATCACAGCTCAGACCTCCAGCAGGGACTCGACAAAGAAGCAAAACCTGGACTGATGCTGGTTTATATTCTTTTATTTCCTCCCCCTTACTGTAGTGAAAGAGGAACCAATAATATGAGGCTCGGAGACTTACTGGGGTAGGAAATCCTGCAAGGAAAAAGAAAGTACAGATAATGAGCACAAAACTACATTTCATTTATGAACATTAATTAGAAGCAATAAAAAATCCCAATTAGATGTTTGTTTAAAAATATATTAGACACTGATACTTATCTAAGACTTGCTACAGAAACATGAGCTCACCAACACTTTCATTTGAGATGACTAATTTCACAGCTTTTAAACATATAAATCACCATAACGATATCACAGTCATAAATCCAAATGAAATTGTGTTTTTCATCTTTCATGTTAAAACCATAAATTTGTTTCTTTAAGTATCCATTTTGTAAGATTTCAATGAATTTTATTCTGTATTTAACATCTGAAATTAATTTACAGCTTAATCAATGGGGTTTGTTGTTTACTGAAGAATTGCAGACATTCTTTGTTTACCTTTTCTTGGTTTTTGTCCACCTTTTACACTGATCTCATTTCAGGACTTCAAGAATACAACATCCTATTTCAAAATCCTTCATCAGGCTGCCAGGAGCCTGCTGCTTCTAACAGGCATTGCTTACAGCCTACGTCTCTTTGTCTGACCTCAAGCTCACATGTTAAATTTGTGGGGTGTAGATATGCCCATGGCTTACTGCACTGAAATCCTTAGCTTCCTTTTACTGTACACTGGCTGGTAAGGTCAATTATCTTCCACCAGATAATGTCAATATGTTAGGTGTTGACTTTTTCAATGAGTAGGATAGCTTTTTAACCTGCTTTATTTAAAATTTCATTATGTCTGAAAGGATTTTGCTTATAATAATCTGTCACTGTGGGGGTCTGCAACTCCAGCTCCCTCATTGTTGACAGCAGATAATACATGGAAATGGAAGAAAAAAGGCAAAGAATACAATACTAAAACACAGCTATGGATCTTTTCTAATTATTTGTTCTGTTTCTTTGATAAATACAGATTTTTAAAAATTGCCATCAACAGCTGCATATATAATATAATAGTGGAAATCATTGATCTAATCCCCAGCATAAGAGATATAAAAGATGAAAAGCTTTTGGGAGTCCATGTGACAATTACCTGTTCTAAACACCTGCAGGTTTTTTAAATTTTGTGGTTACTCACCACAGGTAAAAAACAATCGGAAAGTTAAAGAAATATTGTAAATATCTCAAATGATGTTTTAGCTAGAAATGAAGGTTTTGCTTTGGGTTTTAAATAAGTATGCTTAAGAACAATTAAATGCATGAGCTTTTAATAGAAGTTTAATTGGAGGTGAAGTGATGCTGAGTGTCATGCATTGATATGAACACAATACTGAAGTGATGGTAACTGATACAGAGGCAACTTCTACTCTATCATACACACAGGTACACCCCAAAAACTCTCAAGATACAATACTTGCTTTAAAAAGCAAGAAGATATTTTCATAATGTTGCCAAAACAAGTTCCAAACACACTACAATTTTCTCCCTCTAAGCATGAAAACCAACCCATTCTTGGTCCTTAACATTTATTGTAAAAATGCATTTTATTGTTTATACAACAAGTCTTTAATGATAGAACATGAAACAGTAATGAAATGTTATATGACAGAATATGTCCTGCCTTCTCATTCAGGATATTCTCTAAAACTGCAGCATTTGACATCTCTATTTTACATTTGACAGGATCAATAACCTTCTGGGAAATACCCTTTACTGCTTTCTAATGAGCAAATTGATGGATTTTGAAACAAACAAGTTATCATCCTGAAAGGCTGTAACTGGGAACAAACAATTTTAACTGAATGCTGACACCTGCACAACAGCCATGTTTCTGCAGTTCTCAAGAGAAAATACAGAAGCAAATAACATTTCAGAGCTGCAGGGGTATTAAAAGCATTAAGTGACTGTTCATTTTGATTTTCTTCCTGAAAGGTTTATGATTTTCAAGGGATATAAGTAAAGCCATAAACAAAACTAGAGTCATGAATTTAAAAAATTTAAATCAACCCTGATATTCTTTGTTCTCTACACAGACCATTTCCTGTCCTTTACAGCAGAAGTCCATTTCTGTTATGAAAGAAATTCCCTGAGCCAGGCTCAGGTAGGCAGCCCTGTGTTAGGTCCCACAATGTGAAGACTCACCAGAGACCCAGTCAGATGTAAGACACTCATCACTAATGCACGGCCCTCCAACATGTTCTGGATGCATGTTCCTAATGCATGACTCTCTAACATGTCCTTTATGAAAAACAAAGATTACAAATTTCCACTGCACTCTCCCCCAGCTCCCTTTCTTAGGGCAAGATGTAGGTAATTCCAAACAGAGCTTTTCATATTGCTGCACTTTCCTCAAGTATTTCTATTCTTTACGAAGGAGCTAAAGACTAAAGACTGCATTTTAAAGGTAGGTAGGTGTTACACTTTAGGCTACCTTTATTAATCATGCCACTAATCTTTGTTATTCTCTGCAGATCCAGGTGGCTGATCCAGAGGCAGGAAGTGGTGTGCCAAGGCTGCCAGTGTGTGCCAGTGTCCTGGAGCCACAACACGCTCCCCAGGCACATCTCTTCCTCACAACCAGCCCCTCAAAGGGACAGCAGTAGCTGCTAAGAGGAAGTGACGCAATTTATACAGGCTCAGGTCTGGGAAGATGCTAAAAATGCTAGAAGAGAGAGCTGATACCTTTGTCACCTTGATGCCTTGGAAGGCTGACGTGAAACAGAGACTGGACAGAGGTAGAGAATGAAGTAGGTATTTATTCAAAGGCCTCCAGGATCCACCTTGGGCAAGACAGGAGCCTGACCAAGGCTGTACCCTGAGTGGACTAAGAATGGTCACAAAAATGGCCAACCAGTCACAAGATCTTAAATTTTTATAAGTTTGGGTCTATTTGCATATTGGGGTTTAATTGTCCAGTTACAGCTTCAGGTTGTGAGGTCCCATCCTTCTTGTTCCTCCCTTCAGTCCACCGTTGTTTATGTTGTTGGGCTGAAAGTTGTCCTTGGTCCCCAGCAGGAAAAGGATTTGTTTTGTCTACCTACTCTGTGAAGAGAGCTTACTGGCACTTAATATGAGGCTCAGAACTACATCCCTAGGCAGCACAGAATCTGAAAATAGGAAAGCTAAAACTTCAGGCATCAACCTGACCTGGTGTAATAACAAAGCACTCAAGCTCTGTACTCATGAAATGTATGCAGACCTGAAATAACAAAAGAACTGGTCTCAACATACCCAATGTTCCCTCTGAGAAATGCTACTCTTTCTTCTCCCTCAAATATATCAGAGCCTGCAGGAAATTAAATTCACAGTGAAGTCAGGATGCCCCAGAGCTGCCTCCCAGCCGGCTGTGATTCCTTCTTGTTGCAAAGGGCTTTGGAGCGACCCCAATGAAGGACAAATATTTGCCCTCTGTCGAGTCTAGTGTCACATCTGATGTTGAAAAAAAGTCACTGTAAGGTAGCTCCCAAAGGAAGAAATGCAAACCTTCCCCTCCAGAGTGAAAATGTTTGAGTCATCTGAAACACGAAACTAGTAACCTACCACAAATACCATAAGCAAAATGCAGCTGTATAAAAACAGGAATCCTGGCAAAGATGACCCACATGCCTTGTACCATTTGCAAGCTACATTATTCCTTTATTGCCAACTGCTTACTCTTAGAGCAGCTTCACCAAATCATATGTGCAACATGCCTTTGGCATTGCACTTTATTCAGAACTCCTAAGTGGTCAATATTGTTCTTCTAAATCATTAGTAATAAATATTCAGATGATTTAATTCCATGAATAGCATGTTTCTGTTTTAATATTTGATGCAAAAGGGAAACAATGCTCTTAAAACTGAGGAAAGCTTTGTAACTGAAAACATTGGTTTTAGATTTGAGCCAAAACATAAATCTAATATGAAAAATATAAGAGAAGAGGAATGAACTTGTGATTCTGAAGGGACTATGAAACATGCTATAAAAATACTTTTAAAGGGTTTGAGAGAAAGTGAGGGCCAAACTAACACAAAATGTCAAACTTTCACCCACATCCCATCTCCCACGCCCTATCACAACTATAATATGACTGCCTGCTGGCTAAATTTCCATTGCTATTATGAAGGGAACATGGCTCAGGGGTGATGGAGCCTGCAAACACACCCAGTTCTGAACCAAATAGAAGAATCAACTAAGAAGTAAAAAAAGATGATTTCACTACTCCTATTGTTTATATCTAGAACCAGACAGGGATGTGAATGGCCTTGGGAAAGGTGAGAAAAGGCTCTACGTCTTCCAAGCTCTAGACCTCATTAAGCATCCACACACAAATTACAAAACCACAAAATCCCAGAAATGTGGATTCTAGCAGGGCTCTGGAGGTCACTTACTGTGGTTCCCTCTCACAGCAGCCCTTCCCCTCCCAGCACTGAAGCCCTGATGCAATGGGATTCTCCAAGCTGGGCAGCTGCCTGCCAGGAGCAGGGAGAGAACAAGGGTCCTGGTACTGGCATGGCCCACAGCACCACTCTGAAACATTCTCTTTTCTACCAACAAACACTGCCTGAAACAAAAGGCAAGAGTTCCCAGTTATAGTTTCTGAATATAATATTGGCTCAAAGATGTGCTTGTTTTCACACAAGAATCTACAGACCAGGCCAACATTATTTTATGGTGGAAGCCTTTTAAATTACTGTAGTAGTAGTAGTAGTAGTAGTAGTAGTAGTAGTAGTAGTAGTAGTAGTAGTAGTAGTAGTAGTAGTAGTAGTAGTTGTTGTTGTTGTTGTTGTTGTTGTTGTTGTTGTTGTTGTTGTTGTTTTTCCTTTGGTTTTGCTACTGGTGAAACTTTGTCATCAAGGGGAAAAAAAAAAAGATGGAACAAAAATGACAATGATTCCCATCCATGTCCCAGCTGTACTCTGAGGCTGCAAAAATGCCATATTGATTTTAAGACAGCTATCATAGTTAGATAGCTAAAGATAGCATGCAGAGCTCTGCTTCTGCTGAATGGGAAGTGAATCATCATGATGCAAAACATCAGTATTAATGGAGACAATGCACTGTAGTATACCTTCTCTAGTTAGGGGAAAATGCAAATAGAAAATGCAATCTATTCTTTGACACAGCTTCTCAGAATTGCAGCAAATACTTTGGTGCTAACTGTTTGTTTTTGCTAACACATAGATACTTTATAATATTTTTGCAATTCCTTTCTCATCCTTCCCATTGTCATATTTAGCAAGAAATAGTAGGTGAAAGGCTGGAAAACAAGGGGGCAGCAGAGCCTCTTTCAGGCTTTGAAGTTACAATGGCATTGGAGACATCCCAGTATGATTAGGGGAAATCCAGGAACATCCATTTGAATCAGTGGCAGTGGAACAACCTAATCCTTCCACACTAAGCATTGCTTTGTTTTTAGATTGTGCTGCTCATCCTAATGAGAAATATCAATGGGAGAGTAGGATATCAGTTTATATTCTCTGGAATAAACAGGGTCATTCCTACTTCTGTTAACATCCCCCAGGGCTGCCAGTTGCCTCTAAACTCTGCTTTTATTAGGCAGTTTCTAAAATCAGTCACGGAAGTTAATCACCAAAATCATCACCAATCATTTATATCTGTATATATGAATATATATTTCTGTACAGGTTTAAGTTTGTTTCCTTACAGGTAAAAACACCAAGAAATATAAAATCAGAAAGCCAACCTGCAAATACCATTTTACAGGCTTTATTATGGATTTTGGCATACTCTTGTGATTTGAGGCAGTCTCAGCATATTCTGATTAAAAGTGTGAAAAACATGTTCTCAGGCAAGAAAAAAGTGTCAGACCTTTTCCCCAGGGAGGTTGAACTAATTAGCACACTGTTTGCCCAGGAATGACTGAAACATAACAGAGAAGTTAAATGATAAAGAAACATCTCGTCATTGATAAATCCTCTTATTTCCCATATGCCATTCCAGTTATTTCACTGGGTGGGTCACACACTCACAAGTATTAATAACTTTGAACACTTGATTCTAAAGGAAACCTGTGCTTTTAGCAGCATGGCTATTACAATATGCAAACTGTCTCATTTGACAGCCTGAATTGTCCTTACACAGTCTGGTAGGCTGCAGACAGACACTGTTTTCCACACAAAGAGCCTTTCTGCTTGAGCAGCTCCCATCAGACATCCCTACCAGCAGCACACCATGATATCCAAGTGAGCAGCTGCCAAGCTCATCAGCACAGCATGGTAATATCAAGCATAAGGAGCAGAGAGGAGCTTACAACCTCCAGCAGGCTAAGGCATCTGTACCAGGTTGATGTGCCTAGGGTTTAGCTTTTGACAATTTGCAGGCCCCTGGGAGATGGTGTTTCAGTGGGCATTGATTATATGCTCTCTTTTGGTTGAATTTTCACTGAGATCAAAATGCCTTGCAGATATCTTGGCCCCTTCTGTAAAATTTCATTTATTTTCTAGTGTTTTCCTCTATTTTTTGCCACTGCCATTTAAATTAAATAAAGTTTATACCATGAGGAAGGGTACCTAGGGAATGCCCTGTTATTTTCTCCACCATCTCAAAATGCTTTCCTGGATCAGTTAGGAGCTGCTGACTTGCTAAGACTTACAACTACCACATTTTCAACTAATCTTCTTACTTGGTTTCCCCAGCTGTTGTCATCCTGAATGGGATTTAATTTTTGTAGTAACTTGCTCATATTTGAAGTCAGTGTTATCCCTTCATAAAATCCTTTGTGTGCCAAAGATTAGAGGAGCCATTCTTTAGCATGCTCAGCTTTTGCAGCTCCTATAGGCAACCTACAGAGTCCTATAAAACCACCGCATCTAGAAACATGTTAATTCTGAGAATCAAATATGCTGTTCAGAAGCCCAGCTTATCCAAAAAGGAAATCAAAACAGTTTTGGACACTGCTGAAAAGAAGCAATATTTTTTAGAACTGAGGGGAAATGAAGATCACTTTTGACTACCTGAACCAAGGTCATTCTGATCTCATTCTACAGTTTTAACTAATTTATTTGTTTGTCTCATTGTTCTTAAAAAATCCCCACTACATTCAGGTAGCTTTTTTCTGCATTAGGGGGTCTTACCCTTATTTTAGTCTAGCAGACATGCTGAAAGACTAAAATATAAACAAGAGTTTATTGAATACATTTTCATTCTAACGTCTAAAGGCAGATTTGTTATTGAAAGAGTTACTTTATTTATCAATCTGGCTTACAACCAACCAGTTTCATGGCTGCTAATCAGACTACAGCAGCTGCCACCTTCAGAAGAACATGTATATGCCAAGCTGTCAGCTGACTGCTTTGTAATTTCCCAGTACAGCTCCACAGGCTGCTGAGTCCTTCCTCTTGCATCTCAATCTCATGACCAAAGAGTAATAACTTTCTGAAGTGGGAGTTTGTAGATGTAAAGTGCTACTCACATTACAAAATGATGTTTTATAGCATTTTATTAGATATTGTATTAATTACAGCACCCAAGTTTTCCCCACCCCTGAAAAGCCCCAGCATTTGCTGGCAACAGAATATGCCCAACAGAAGTCAGAGAGGGATCCATGTGTACATGGAAGAGAGAAGACCACTGGTCTAGGTGGTGTAATGTGCCATATGGGTTTTTCCCACATGGGTCAAGCTTTGCTCTTGTATTTAACCTGGACCATTTGTTTGTTATTTTGAAAAGTAGGGGCTGCTCAGATTTTATGTTGGCCATGGAGATTCATTGGTTGAAAACTCTGCAGTGTAACAACAAAACACATACTATGGAAGAAAAGATTTAGTGAGATTTTTCCATTAAATCTTCTGTAGAGCAGGCATTCCTCTCCATAACTTACAAATGTTTGAATTAATCAAATGTAGTGCTTCATGCAATGAAGTAGAACTTTTTTAGAACAGGGAGTTTGATGGGACTTGGCCGGCTGACACCGTGGGTACAAGTAGTCAACTTGGCTCAGGAGGAGTTGGATGATGAGGTGGTAAGGGCACCTTCTACTGCTTGGACTCACTAAGTAAGCAAAATACATTCAGAAAGGTAGGAAGTGTCAGCTACATTTGCCATGGTCTTGTGCTTTTGACCCTTGTTGAGACAAAATGTCAAGCTAAGTGGACCTTTTGCCTGAGCTGCTACAATTGTCTGGTGTTCCGACATTGATTTATGGTAATTATTGTAGTGACTTCCAAATTAATATTCAAATGTAGGGAACCTAAAAGACCTTTGCATACATTGAAGTTAATAATTATTAATATTGCATTGTTAAATACATTTAAGGATTACTTCAAAAGGACTATTCATGACAATGCATGCAACCTTTAAAAGAATATTTGTAGGACAAAACCTGGGAGCATTTGTCATGTCTTCCATGCTTTTTAATGAGAAAAAAGTCACTTGCTTTATATGTGTGTGTGACAGCAATGATTCTGAAGATGCTTTGTTAAGGAGCCTTAAAACACAGCTTTATTTTTAACAGGAATAAAAATTTTGTCTTGATCTTGCATGCTTTAGAATATGGGGGGAAAGTGTTATGTGCACGGTGCTAATACACTCCTGTCAATTTTCCGTGTATATTTTACTTCCAGGAAGCAAACTCAGTGAACTGAAGTATCATTTGAAGTTTCTTACAGTCACTTCTAAATTCCAAGTTGCGTTTTCATTTTTGCTGATACAGTCTATCATGAGATTGGAAGATACCAAAGACTACTAGCTAATAAAAAATATTTTCTATGATAATATTCGATTTCCTGAGAACAAAAGCTTATCTTTTCTTTCCAAATGTAAAACAGGGCTAGTACAGACCATAAATGAGTCATTGTCAGGGAAGAATGTAGCCCCTAAAAGCTGCTTTAGCAAAAACTAGTAATAGTCTTGAAGATCAATTACAGACGTAAAGAAAATGAAACAATTCTCATAGAATTGGGAACACTTCCTTCTTTTACCTTCCAACCCCGAGCCACAAAACCAACCAGAAAATTTGCACCACTAGGCATCATTTGTCCATCCACCTTCCACCACAGCCAGCTAAGCCGGGCATTGAGGCAAGTGGCAGCGTGACAGATTCCCTCCAGACCCTCCCGCATTCCTGAATGGCTTCACCATCCCAGTACAACCTTCAGCATCTTTCAGCAGCAAATGCCCCTGCTCCCTCATGCCTGGGGAGTCTCTCCATGGATCCCTCAGCTGCAGGACGTGGTCCCACAAGGCAGTGTAACCCCAGGTCACACAGTGCACAGGCAGCAGATCCTCGGAGCCACCTGCCTTTTAACTCTCAGCATTTCTCAGCTGCAGTTTGTGTCTCTCTTATACTTGGTTATACTTATTTTTTTTCATTCTTTACTTTAAATATTGCATTTTAAAGGGTCTTACAAAATTGGAACAACATAAAACAATGAAATCAATGGGGATTTTTTCCTTTATTATTCCCTTTCACTTTTCTGGCTGATCACTCACCAGCAGTTTTTGCCACTTGAGGGAAAGGCTTTTGATATGCATCTAAATATCACATCTTTAAATTTTTAGTCATTGGTTTGTACAACATTACATGATTTTTGAGATTCTTTTTGAATAGTTTACTTTGGCTATAACATATTCTTTTAATAAAATGTCCTGTGCTCTCACGTTTAGAAGTATGGATAAGTATTTTTCAGCTTTACGGTGAGTCTTCATTTCAAGCTGTGGAAACAATATCTTATCTAAAAGAGACATGGCCAAAAGTTGTAGTTTCAAGGAACACTTCCTTTGATACTCTGAAGTGATGACAGGTGCTAAGCAGGTGCTGCCTTTGATCTACCATTCTTGAAAGCAGACACTTACTTAACTTTAAGTTAAAATAAGAAAGTTACTCTTTGCTCAGTAATTAAACAGTACCAGTTACCACCGACATGATTGACAAACTAGATTTATTTGGCAAAACAGAAGGTAAGGTAGGCAGGTGAAATTGCTTCTACAGGCTCAATTGCAAAAAACCCCACCACCACAGAAAACTGCTTTGTGCTGTTTCTCCCACGTGTTAGGGGAAATACACTGTTGGTTGAATTTCTGGAGATAGAGAGGGTTGTGCTGAACATATACTTGAGTCTTTCAAGGATTTATATTCCAAAGAAAACCTTTCTAACAAGGTCCTGAATATTCTGTGCCAAGTAACAGCACTTTAATCAGTCATGCAAAACTGACTGCATTTTGCAAGAAGGGAGACATCCCACCATCTGGGATCTCCCCCATCCACAAGGACTAATGATAAATGATGGAAAGTGGTCTGGTGAGCTCTTCCACCAGCTCCCTCAGTCCTCTTGGGTAAATCCTGTCTGGCCCCATAGACTTGTGAGTGTCTAAGTGGCATAGCAGGTTGGTAACTAGTACTTCCTGAATTGCAGAGGGTCTATTCTGCTCCCTGTACACCAGTTCAGAGGGCCGGTTTCCCTGAAGATATTAATTCTTTCTGTTAAAGACAGAGGCAAAGAAGACATTAAGTACCTCAATATTTTCTTTATTCTTTGTGGCAATGTTCCCCTTCACATCCAATAAAGGATGGAGATTCTCCTAAGCTCTCGTTTTGTTGTTAGATTTTTATAAAAACACTTCTTATTCTTTTTCACAGCAGTGGCCAGATTAGTCCTGACTGAGCTTTTGCCTTTTTGATTTTCTCTCTATGTAAACTACATCCTTGTACTCTTTCTGAGTTGTCTGACCCTTCTTCCAAAGATCATAAACCATCTTTTTTAACCCGAGTTCCAGCAGAAGTTCCCTGTTCAGCTAGGCTGGTGTTCTGCCCCAATGGCTCATCTTTCAGCACGTAGGGATGGCCTGCTCCTGCACCTTTAAGATTGCCTTCTAAAAGTATGTCCAGCCTTCCTGGACTCCTCCATTGTTAAGGCCTGTTTCCCGAGGGAGTCTGTAAAGCAGCACCCTAAACTGGCCAAAGTTCTCCCTCTGGAAGTCCAAGGCAGAGGTTTTGTTGACCCCTTTCCTTCACCAAGAATCAAAACTCAGTAATTTCATGGTTTGTACATCCAAGAAGGCTTCTGACCACCACACCTCCCACCATCCCTTTTCTGTTTATAAACAGCAGGTCTAGTGGGGGTCAGTTACCAGATATGTCAGAAGTTCTCTTCCACACATTCCAGGAAACTTGCTAGGCTGCATCCTCTCTGCTGTGTTGAGTTTAATTTTCGTGAAGTATCAGCCAGCAGCTTACAGACCAATTCATCTGCCTCTTCATCATGGTTGGGTGGTCTATAACAGACATCAGAATGTCTGCCTTGTTAGCCTTCACTCTGATCCTTACCTTAAACAATTGCCTTTCCTCCTTCTGAGCAGCCACAGTTATAATGTGTGGAGGTGACTGACTTGCTGTGGCAAACCCCTGACAGACCTCCGCTACCATTTCCCCAACCCTCAAGTTCCAGAGCTTCACATCTATTCCCATACCTGGGGTGGTGAGGGAAGGTGAGAGGGCACAGTTACGGCAAAAGTGTTTTGGTAGTGACTATCTAAACCTTTTAGACCTAGAGGAGATGTACTGCAGCAGATCAGAGCCAAAGGCAACAGAAGGGAGCAGTGGTTAAAATTTACTTTACCTCATGCATTAGTTTGTGTGCTTCCCTGCTTTCTTGCTTGCAGCTTTTAAAGATGTTAAGTAGTGATTTTAACAGGGAAACTCGTGGTTGTTAGAAATTTCTAAAATTTAAAAAAAAAAATCTTGATAAACTGCCATAAATTATCTTTAGCTAGAGTAATGTGAAGAAGCATGGGAACCAGCTTGTTCTGCCCAGCCTGCCTATGCTCTGTTTGGGAAGCTGCCAGGGAAAGGGAAGCTGAGGAATATTACAAATTAACAAAAGTAAGTTCCTCACCCAGGGGTTCAAGACTCTTAAAGTGCACTCTGGTGTCCTTTCTTGGACAAAGCTCAAAAATATAAGGGGTAACTCAATAGGGAAAATTCTAACAGAAGATTTACAGCTGTCTTCATGTCTGAGTTGCTTTCCTACTTTTTTTGTTTTCCACTTTTTTTTATTTTTCAAGCCAAAAAAAGAAGAATAGATCTTCTAGTTTAAGACCTTATATGTTACAGTTTGATTAAACTACTCATTCTGCCAGAAGGAGAGTGTGGGTGTAATCAGAGTGAGCAGCAAATCTCTGCAAAGGAGATTTCCTTGTTTCCCACCAGAGTCTTGTATTTCTAGGACACAGTTCAGCAGCTGGACACGTGGGTGCAGCTTAGTATTCACCTTGGGAATTCCAATATTTTATTTGCATACATCTGTACACAGACTGATTTGGGCAGACACACATATTAGAACAAGGAAAAAAAGCTGGTTCCAAACACCTCTTCAGAGTGTATGATAATCTGGTTTGCAATTTTTTTTGGTTCCTACTCACAGATTTTTAATATCCTTGTAATCAATTTCAACAGTTCCACTTTTAAGACAGAGAGAGAATGCCTTTTATTAACTCAGTGTATTTGAATGGGTGGTTGTAGGTTTTTTATAATAGTTTTCTGCAATGTTTTACCTTGCAAAAATAGCAGCAGCTGTTATCTAGTCATCTGATTAAATGAAATTCTGATCTTTGCACCCTCATGTCTATAATGCTCTAGAGGCAAATGAGAACTAAATACCGAGTTCTGTCACCAAACAGGGCTTGACAAGATATTGTTCCTTATTATACCTATTCAGTGGCAGCACAGAGACAGTATTTTGCATCATAAAGGAGGTAAAGGTAGTTATGTCATGTGCCCTGGCTTTCTTGTTTGACATTTTGTCATCAAAACAAATTGCTGCAAAGCATTTTATATATAAAAACATTTGAAGAGATTTGTATCCAGGCAACAGTTGTAAGCTACTAGACAAATTGGCCATTACTCATTGCTTGTAAATTAGTTCCAGCTAATTTCTCCTAGCAAACAAGGGCTGCATAGACCTGATAAAGTAAAGTGATTAAAGCACATTGTAGGAGAGCCAACAAAACAGATTGTTTTACCAGTCTCTGGCCCTACTTTTCCTCTGGATTATGAATCTGAGAAGGAACCCCATGTGATATTCTTAGCAATGCTGCAAATTCTGACCATAGCAGAACTGCTGATGAGGCCACGTTTCTTGTCTGTAGATGGAAATGCTGCCTGTTAATTACACTCCTAAAAATTATAATGCTAATATAAAACAAGGATAAACCAGATGGAAAAGCATCCCAATAGAAAAGAAGCAATAAGGTGAGTACAGCCCCCATGGCTGCAGGAAGGTGCCACAGTAACCCCAAAAGTCACTGCTAGCTACCAGTACTATAAGAGCAGAGTTGATGATTTTGTCATAAACTGAGCACAGCTATCTCTAGCTTCAGTACATGGTTTGTGGCAAATGTCTCCAGAAGACAGAGATAACCCACAGCAATTTAGAAACCACTGTTCTGTTTGCCGACCAGTTGCTAGTCTTTGTGGTCACATCTCTAATGGGAAGTAAAATGAAATGGAAGCTGCTCCTTGATTCTGAGACAAATGCTACAGTGCAGGTATACACCTGAACCCTCTGATTACCTCTAAACGAAACAGTTATATTAGCATTACATAGAGACTAATATTAATGTACTGTCATATTATTAGATATGGTTATTATTAACACATTGATAGATTTTTATAGCTATATGGTAATTTTTATCTGTACAATAATTATGAATATTACTACTCTATAAAAATAGTATTTATATTAAACTGGTACATAAATGTTTATGCATTATATAAATATATTTTTATTAGATATATATGGTAAAAATAATGTACTAATATTACAATTACGCATACAATTTAATATATTGACATGGCCCTTTGGGAATGGTCTCTGAGTTGTGGTAACCACCTCAAGTCCGCAGACTGTTTGGGAAGCACTTAGCTGACCAAAGGCAGAACTGGGCCAAAGTCTGTGCAAACATTTTAGCAGATGGTGAGCACATACCAGAGCTCAGCCCTGGCCCTGTTAATGTACTAATGTGCACAAAGCCTATAATTCCTTCAGCTTTAGACAAATGCCTTATAAAAGACAGATCTTCACGTTAATCCTGTTGGATCAGTATGGCTTTCAGGACACCAGCCACCAAGACAGCAGGAGGAGGCATTGCTTGGACTTGTGGGTCTGAAAAGGGAGACAGATGTGAGGCTTTCCCAAGTCACCCCATACCGCACCTCTGGGGCAGAGTGGCATGAGTGGTGCCGTGGGTGAAGCATAGTTCGTGTCCTGCACCTCCTGGCTAGGGAGAGCCAGGCTGAGGATGCTCACTCCACGCCTAAGCCTGAAACACAATCGCTGCCTCTTTGTGGAGCACAGATCAGCCCTCTCAGGTAACAGCTTGTCTCGAAGACCTGCGTGATTAGTGTTTTAAAGGAAGGCACAGGGACCCATGTAGCAGGCAGTCAACAGCTCCAAATCAGAATCCTCTTGTCTGAGGCTTGTGAATATGCATTTGAGGCTGATAGAATTTCAAACTACTCAAGAAGAAGCAACCAAGTGCTTCTGCACGTGTTCAGCCTCTTTATTTTTCTCTCCTGTGCTTAGATACTTTCATGTATAAGCTCTGTAGGAAAATATTCCTTTTTATATTGAAAAATGATAATCTGTAGACTCTTTTGATAAAAACCCAAAACTTTCATGACAACAAATCTACTTCAATTCACATGAAAATGAACTTATGAAGGATGGCAAGAAGAAGGGTTTTTAAAGTACTGGAAATATATTAAAGTCTTTGCTTCCCTCTTGAATTAATATACTATAATATTCACAATGTAATCTAAGAGTGCATTCTTTCTCTATTTCAAAACATTTTCCCATTGCAATTATTCAGGTATAATTCATTTAGATTTAATGTCTATTTATAAACCCTGATAAAAATTGTAACACGGGAACTGTAATGTTTATAGTAAGCTGTTAAAATACAGAAAAAATTATTCACTCTGTCACAGAGACATGCTACATGTCACAATAGTTCTGACTGTAATTAAGGCCTTTTAACATCTGATTTTTAAAAACTTTATTTTCTTTTAACCCTTCAAGGTGCTACACCTTTCTCTATTATCTCCTACTCGTTTTGTACAGGACTGCAATAGAAAAATATCTTCATTTTTACAAAGGCACTTTCAAACACATACCAGATCTTATTCCTAACTCTGAACTGGTTTCTATGTTCTAACCAATATTCTCAGTTATGAAACAGATATTTATTTACATCTAGGTCCTGAAGTTAGAACTATTTCCAGTGGCTTTAGTAGGATCTAGATCAAGTGTTAAGTAAGAAAAAAGGAATAAATTCTCTATATAGTTTTGTCTCTTCACCCTTTTTTTCTACGGCCCAGTGAACACAGGTATGACCGAACCCATTCACCTGTCTCCTTCCTTAATACCATGGATGGTGATAAGCACCAGAATGTTACTGAGCCATTGCTCATGGGGCACTGTATTCTAGAAAGGAGGACTAGCCACACAAACTGGCAGAGAGACCTAGATTTTAAAAAGCAACATTCATAATTCACCTTTTTAATCAGTGACACAGCAGTGTCATGTTTCTTAGAAGTCCCAGGAGCAAAAGCAAAATACTCTTCCTTATTTCTTCCATCAGTTTTAAAGACAAGAATTCCCCCCCAGCTGCAGACTACTCTTAAAGCTAGTTTGGGTATTTTTCCTGACTGGAACTGCTAGATTAGAAATAGCACTCCTAACCTTTACTTGCTACCTCTTCCAGCCATTGAAACTGTTTTTCCTGTTCTATATATATTTTTGCTAATGCATATGTAGGGACATCTTTATCAGAAACTTTGACTCAATTCACTAGCTTGCCAGCTGCTACTGCTTGCTATGGATGATCAACTTCTCCCATGTGATTCCTATCCTAAGAGCTAGATTTGCCAAAGAAGGGGCAGAAGGTAAAAATAACTGCTTTGTTAAATAAGCCATAATAGTTGTTTAACTAAACAAGATGCATTGTGCTTTGGAAGAAATATTTTCCCTGCTCTCCCATTCTTTTGTTTCAGTTCTTTACACTCTGCTTAGACACCAGCTGTGTTTTTTTCCTTTGTTTTGGACTATTTTTGTTGATGTCTTTAGTTTACTGTTCTTATCTGCCAATGTATCTGTAGGGCCTCTATGGCAGCTATTAAGCTGCTTTAGAAAATCCCTTCCCTTAAGCCTCTTCACAAAAATAAGACAAGTGACATATATATATGGATGCTGGGTTTTTCCCCTAAAATTTTCCTTGGGAGGTGAAAAAAAAGGGACATTTTCATCTTTATTCTGATAGCAAGAAGATTAAAGAAGTGAAGCTATAGGTGTGAACTGTAATCATAAAAACATTTTCCAGGGAATATTCACACTGTTGATTTCACTTGCACAAAAGAAGTATTTCTATTAGAAAGATCATATCCCTATATCTGCCAATATACATTTAAGGAGCATATTTTTTGCTTTCAAAACAGATTAAAAATGACATGCTTTGAGGAGGAGGTGAGGAAGCTGACGAGGAGTGTTAGGACAGTTGACCTGGAAATTCACATTTCAGGATTTTCAGAGACTCACTCTATACTTCAATGTATTAAGTGTGACATTCTAACCTCCCTTTGGCATTCTTTTTTTTTTTTTTTTCTGATTTCAACATGCAGAGAAAGAAACACTTTTAAAAAATGCTGGTTTCAGCCCTTGCAACATGCTTGTAAGTCCAGTAATAAATAACATGTTAAAGCACAGGCTGCAGTATTTACAACATTTCAGGGGAGCAGCGTACCTCAGTATGGGGGTTTGTAGTCAGCCACAGGTCCTGAGTCGAGCTGGCATCCTTCTCACCCTTGAAAAGTGGAGAAGAAGGACACATTGTAGCTGATGTCTGGCTGATCATTGCTTATGAAGAAAATTCTGCAAGACTTCCAGTCTTAGATTTGGGACATGGTTATGGGGTGTGCAATCCCATTGAGCCTGACTTTGAAGGTTTCAGCCAGGAAGATCAAAGAAAGAAGTGAATGCTGGAAGCTGGCTGGGCAGGAGCCCTGTTATCTTCTTAGCCAGACTTTTCCAGGATCCCTGAAGCATCTATCTCTTTAGAGTTGACAGGGAAAATGCCTCTAGATTGAGTAGCCCTAATCTTATGTTTGGCACCTTCAAATAAATACAGAAAGGGGGTTAAGCATAACCTCAGTGTAAAGCTGTACTTTTAAAAGACCTGTAGAAGGTATTCAGGTGAGTTAAGGACATTAACTACACTTCCGTTCAATCTTTGGCTGTTAGCAATCATTGAATCCATGATCAGGAGTGTCAGGCATATGATCTAACAGGAATGAAACCAAGATAGTTCCCTGCGTGGAAGGCTAGAATGAGCAAAGTTTCTGCATAAATGAAGATAACTGAACAATTCTAGAACACAATTAAAGAAGACTTCAAGATTTGCTTGTTGGTTTGTGTGGGCCTTGACACGTGTCCTTTGCAGTCTACTGGCTGAAGAGGTACCTCATACCAATTCTCTGTGGTCCGGGTTTCTTCAACCACCTAGCTCACAGCAAGGTGTGCAAAGTCCTTCAGTGGGTCTTGCTCTTGCCTGTAACTCCCTGTGTTAAAATGAGTTCTTGTTTTTTTTACTCAGCTGAGTAACTCTAGTACATTTATACAGCCACCAAAAAAACTAACTAGACAATAAAATTGCAGTCATCCCCGCTGAAATCAAGTATAAAAATTACATATCACATCTCCATAGAACCTCTTAGTCATTTGTGATTTTTTCCAGCTATCCTTCTGAATATTTGTCATGTCTTTATACTTTCCACATTTAAAAACATTCATGGCAGAATTAATCATACCATCTGGTTTAGATGACAAAAACCTTTTCAGATAAGAACATTTGCCATCTAATGGAGCCTAAAAGACCTAATTATAAGACAGTTGTTGTCAGAATGGCACTAAAGTTTACCAAGAGTTGATGCAAGTGTGAAAACAAGATGATGTATGTTGAGCAGGTCAAATCCTTTGGTACCTGTGAATGAAGTCACATCCTTCCATCCATCCTGAGCAACAACAGGAACAGATGAACTCAAATGAATTACTGTTTCTAAGGTGCATTTAAGCATAGGGCAGGATTGATCCCTGCTGCATCTGTAGAGCTGGCTTGAGCTTTCTCCCAAGTACAGACTTGCCTCTCACCACATATTTTGCCAATCAGATTTTGACCAGAGGCATACTCATACTCCCTTGCAGATGTCATCCTCTACCGAAACACGAGAAAACACATTAGCTCCCAAGGAGTGCTGCTGGCTGTTCACTTTAACTTCAGGCAGCAAGTCCCAAATGCTTCTAACCAGATCTACTACATTTACCTTCCTGTATATCAACTGTCTTGTAAAAATAGCTTCCAATGATACTGCTGCATCCCTTTTACTTTCCTTAATTGTGTGTTAATATAAGAGGGAAAGAAGGAAGTACTTGGTCTCTTTGTCCAGCTCCTCTGATACAACCTTTTTAAATCCCTTAGAAATACCTCATACTCAAGTGGCTACATTCTTTCCTGCATTCACCCCTAGCACTAACTTCTCCAAAATATGATTTATTTTCCACAAAGGATGTTTTAAAAGCTATACACCACATCCTCAGACTTGCTGCAAAACTTTGTTCAGAGTCATTGCTATAGTCTTCCACAGCAAAACAAGATTATTTTTATTCCTGCCCTTATTTACTGCCAGCTGATTGCAGCCATCTGAGAAGGATTCAGACCCCACTGTATGTCATTGTTTATGAACAACAAAATGGCTCATTTACATCTATATTCTGCCAGGGTGCATTTCGCATTTCTCTCTCTCTCCTTCCTTCCTTCCTTCCTTCCTTCCCATTTTCAAAAATGAAAAAAAGTCATTGCTTTGTCATAGCTGCTTGGGAAAACACCGCTACACAATTAAGGGAACAAATGAATGGTCTTCAGATGCAGGATCTCGTTTATCAGGAGGTATTTTTTAGTTACTCCACAGTAGCCTCATTACTGACATTACTCCACCACACCTGAAGATAATTTTGGAAATCAGCAAGGCTCCCTGGCTGACATGAACACAGGCTGCAGAACACACCCTTCAGGAACTTTTATAATTGATGTTTCTAATGTTGATGGAGATGAGCAAGCAGGAGAGTTTCCAGTTTATTTTTACTTCTTTTATCTTCAAAGTATTCATTCAAGCACATCTGTGTGTCTCTAAATGCACCACAATGTTGGATGATGAGCCTGTTGCTAGGCTACTAACAACATGGCCTTTTATATATCTAAAAATACATTTAACTCCTGTATTTAATGGTGATGCTTCCTCTGTATTCTAAAGTGCGCATGATTATTGCAGACCACCTCGAAGCTTCATGAAGATGAGTGTTTTAGTCCCTGTTACACAGCCCTGTTATTAAGATTGTTACAGAATCTGAGAGGAGGCATGAGTGTTCCTGGCTCCTAATTCATACATGCTGTTCTTTCTTAGCAAGCACAAGAAATAGAACTGGGAAGGACTTTAAAGGTCATATTATTTATCTGTCTGTATAAGACAGGATCAACTAAATAACTCCTGGCAGACATTTGTCAAACAAGAGTCTGCAAGTTTATAGAGATGGAGATTCTTTTACCTTCCTAGGCAACCTAATCCCATGTCTAAATATTCCCACTAGAAGGTATTTCCACAATATCCATCCTAGATTTCCCTCAGTGCTCTTTAAATTCATAAATGTTTTTATTAAATACATACATGGGTGTTGTCTGACTAGACATACTGAAAAAACATAGCCAAAAGGAGCAAAATTGGATGCCAGATCTTTTTCAGACTACAAAAACCAGTTATTTCTAATAAATAGAATAAAGGCAGCTGCTGCTCCTGCTTCAGACTGAGATGTAAGTTGCTAAAACTGTTTAAAAGGGGGAGCTTCAATATGTTCAGAACTCTGTATCTGGTTTCCTTTCTTACTGATGGACAGAAACACCATGGGAGAGATCTGATATGAGTTTGGGAATTATTGAGGCAGGTCAACATGGAGGCCACACTGAAAATTTACTGCAACCTTATGTACCCCCTTGCTACGTGTAAGTACAAGTGAATAAAAGACGAACTCCTTAAAAAGTCAAGGCCTTGGCTATTATGGGCCAGAGAACCAAGTCTTTGACAATAGAAGTGGATCCTGAACAGGATCTTACAGCATGAGAGAAAGAGCAGATTTTCCCTACCACAACAAGGAAAACTTCAATAACCAGCCTCAAAGGATACCTGCACAAAAGCCCAGGTACGTGCAAGGTAGGGATGGATTGCTAACACTGTCACTGCGAATAACATAATTTGAGCAGCTGAACCAGAAGAGGAAAGATCAGAAAATCAAGCAAAAAATACACAAGTGGTAGCACCAATGAAATCTGATGCTTTATAGATTTGTATCCAAGGCATGGATTCTCTACAGCCTCCCCATCAGGTCACCAGGACAATCTCTTTCCTCTGTCAAGCTACTGACTTTCGTGAAACATGTAAGACCCTATCTTAATTTCATTATTGTCAACCAAAAGTTATTTCCGTGACAGACAGGGATACTTCACCTGCTCTGATCAGGAAGGATTCCAAAATTAGGTCAATGGTAAAATTATTGTTCTGATGTTAACAATAAGCAGAACTTTGAAAATATCACAATGAAATAGTATGTCATTTTAAAAATAATAATGAAAACCACAGACTCAAAACACATAAAAAGTGTTAAAATTAGTCATTAATGAGAAGAAAAAATCAAAACAGCAAACTGACCAAGAAAATGACACTGTCTAGCTCTTGGCAGAGTGTCAGCCCTACCCTGGAAAATGATAAAAGAAAGTGAGAGCTCATACAGTGTCAAAAAAGAGAAGACCAAAATCACCATAAAATAAATCAATGTGTTGGAAGATTTGAAGAGGTGAATGAGCCTTTGATAGGACTTACTGAGGTTTTTTTTCCTTTTTAATAGGGGTTGGATGGAATCTATACCAGAGAGTTCAGGATTAATTGGGGGTTTTACTCAGAAAAGATAGTTCTTCACAGGAAAATAAATTAAAAGCAATGGCCTTTTTCTTCTCAGTGTAGTACAGATCTCTCCAGGTTCACACTCCCCCATAGCTACACTTCCCAGGCTGCGTAATCCCTAAGTAATCAAAGCCCCTTCTGTTTGTTCACTAATTGCCCTTCACACAGATTTCAGAGACTTGAGATTACAGACCCCACTGGAGGACAATGGATAGACTATAGATCCTCTTTAGTATGCACTCATTGAAATGTGCACATTTAGTTTGAATCACTTTCAGCAGTGACTTACCATTGGAATAGATCAGGTATGTCACAGACACCTCTAATAAAGTCTTGTGTTAGATGGAAAACAATGTCTTGCTGAAAGGGGCTATTTCTGGAGCCAAAAGCTGCTACAAAGGGTGCAGGTGTGGTTTGACAATGACACAGCCTTGTAACATCATTTGGAAGGTTTGAATTTCACTCAGTCAGGCATATCATGAGCAGCACTCCCAGATACCCATTCTTCCAGTACTGTTCAGTAATGATGAACTGGAGTTTGGGAGAAAGGTAGTATTTTCAAATCCCACAGATGTTTCTAAAGTGAACATGCTTTTTCTCTTGTAAAACACATCAGACTGACCTTAAAAGAGCATAGCTCCAATTTAAGGAGCACCTTATTGCTGAGTGGTGCCACTGCACAAATAATGTCAAGTTTCATATGCGCAGAGATTCATTAGGGTGGTTCACAGCTGGTGGCATATATCAATTACAAGAATGCAAGTTACTTCTCAGATAGAATAAAACCAGGGTGATGAAAGGAGGGTTGAGGGAGGAAGAAAGGGAAAGGATAGAGAGAAAGCAAAAGGAGTGGGGGGAGGGGTGGGGGAGAAC
>WBMY01017043.1:112177-199173 GCA_013397315.1 Donacobius atricapilla
GGGGGGGCGGGGAAGACAGAGAAAGAGAGGGAGAAGTGTGAAAGGAAGGAAGGAAACAAGCTGTACATGTAGCCAGATAGGAAAAATAGCAACAGTCCTTTGGATTCTCTCTTCAGTGCAGCAGGTAGCAACACTGAAGATGTCTGGAAGGATGATTTCCATCACACTTTTCCCCTTAGTAGTTTCCACTTTTATTTGTTCAAAGTCCCTGTTACTTGTTTCAGTTTATGATGATGTTGGCACTGATCAGAGCGCGTTAATTACGTGTAAGTGCTGCATAACCATTAAGTTCATATGCGCAAGTACCATTGCATAATATTTATCCCATCTTTAAATAATGCTCTTGACCTTGCTGTGATCTGTGTTTGCTTTTTCTCCGCTATAAAATAAAATCTGTAAAGCAAGAGCAGATGGAAAAAGGCAAGAGGGAGAAAAGGGTGCCGATCTCAGGCTGACGGTGGCCATGTCCCATGAGGACCCAGCCTAATAACAATTCAGAGGTCTGTACGCACAAAGTCATGGGACCAAAGCAGAATAACACATGGGGAAAATACTGCCACAGTGACTATGGAAAAACAGTGCCCTGGCATTTCAGAGGAGAAATTGTATCAATAAAGCTGAGATACAAAGCAGTGCTGGGATACCAACCATCTTCAAATCAGAACAGGATTATCAGTGAAAAGGTTGATTTCAGTTTCTTCTGTGAGAAAGACTAGGAGCAAGGACACAACCCTAGAATACAAATATACATCACAATATAAAGTCAACATACGTATCTGAATTGAGTCTTTCGTTCTCTGATGGCAAAAAGAAGAAAAAAAAAAAAGAAATAAAAAAAAGAAACCTAGCAAAAAGTAATAATAAATGAGCTTGCTGGCATACATCTGTAGAGTGATGCAGATTATATGGTGTCTGTGAGAAGCAATCATTAATATTTATAAAGAAGCTCAGCAGCAGCTGCCAAAGGATGAAGGGACTGTTCAGGAAATTTCAGACTGGCAATAAAATAAGTTAGGGTTATAAGAATGGCAAGTTTGCATATGAAAGCAAAGTGTATCAGTTTACTGAAGGTCCTGTAATATATGTTCCTCCACAGTTACAGTATTCCTACAATGAGGGCGAGCAGATATTATTTTGAATAAACCATTGCACTGAGATATGGCAGGTTTTGGTGACTTGGAAAATCATTGCTGGGAATCTTTAGTGAAGTCCTGCAAAATACATCAGGAAGTTCAACTAAAATACAATCAAAATGGGTCCACAGACAAATATTTCAAAAGAAAAATTACTCAGCCAGTAAAAAAAAAAGCACAAAATTGTCCCCTCTTTCCTACAGAACTGCTTCTTGTAACTGACACCGTTGATGAATGCTCAGATGAAACTCCCATAAGATATGAAGAAGAGGGAATATTCTCCTTTATAAATTGTTCCATGCAGTAAATTTTATATATAGAAGTTTTATAAGCTGAAAGTACTGAAAAGCTTTTGCTGTATGAAACACAGCAGAAAAAAATTGCTTTGGTGTGAAAGTCTGTAAAAGTCATGAAGAAAAGCAGCTGACAGAAAAGCTGGAGAAGAGGTCACTTCCTCCATGCTAACATGTTACTGTATTTTAGTCTCAGGGGTTCTTTCATTCATAAAAAAGAAGAATTTCTGTGTTTTTAAAAGGCTATATTTTTTTCTATGCAAACTTTTCATTTACACATCTTAACAATAAAAAGGCCCAAGTCTTGCATGGTCTTTTCCCTGTAAACAAACTAAGACTGACAGAAAAATGTGCTTTTGTATAGCTTGACATTTCTCCTGCCTTACCTATTGTGCTCATACTCTCTGCTTCAGGCACCCATGTTCTGTCCAAGGACTACGTTCTCACCTTGCTCTGTAGCTATGTTTTTCCCCCAGCATATCCTCTCTCCAGACACAGACCTCAGGCTCCCCTGACTGCATACAACTGCATCCAGAAAGGGAAAATACGGCCAAGGACGTCAGAGTAAACTCCTAATTCTCCCTCAGCAGTGATGAACACTATCAAAACTTGTATCAGAGAGGAATGTTCTCAAATCATATTCTTTTCTGAGCCAAGGTTAACTGAAAGCTGATTTAAATGGGATAATGTTACAGGAACTACAACAAAAACTGAGTTGCTGTGACACAATCTCTCCTTCAGAAAGATTTCAAGGCAAGAAAATTTTCATGCCTGACTAAAATTACTGTTTTGGGGGGATAGCTCTTTTTTTTTTTTTTTTTTCTGGGATACTATGAAGAATGACATAAATACCATATAAAAAAATAGATGCAAATCCAGGACAAATGTGCAACTAAGAGATATCAATATAATTCAGCTTTTGTCTCCACAAACAAATGGTAGCATGTGGTGGTCTGGTCTAGTGGTGGAGGTGGCATAACCTTACTTGTCAGAAGCGTCTTTAAAAAGACACCCAGCTCGACAGGGGTACAGGCACTCTCAGGCATAGAGTGACTTAGCTCTTTGTGCACCCTTAGGTGCAGAGTGATCATCTCCTTGTTGCACTCTCAAGTGCAGAGCGCTTTGCTCTTTGTGAGGCTGCCTGAGCAGCAGGGCCGCATCCCCGTGAGCTGGGTTATATAGGGTAGCCAGGGGCGGGGTTTCACATCTTGGCCAATGGGGAAAGGAATTGGGAAAGGGACCAGTCAGGGGAAGGACCCAAAAAGAACCAATCCGGAGGGGTGAAATACCAGAACAACTGGAATAACCAATGGGGTATGAAACATTAGCATAGAACTGCAAAGTCTCATGGGTTGAAGCACTTTTGCTCACCGAGTTACAAGGAAATCCCTCAAAGGGACTTCCTGAAGGGGAATCACAGCAACCTAGGGGCTGCAAATGGTCCAAAGGACTGAATTGTCCTCTGTGGATAGTCCAGGGATCACCACAGTAGCAAGTATAGGGTTTAATTGTAATCTTTTTAAGCAGACGGGATTGATTTGTTCCCCTGTAGTGGGTACACCTGAAGTACTTGAAAAAAACCCCATAATACTACTCTGTCTTTCCAAGGTCCCCAGCAAACAGGACCCAGTGTCTTGACACCCAGATGGAAAAATTTTTATTGTAATGGCGCAGCAACAGAGGCAAAGGAACATCTTAGATTTTGGCAGATGCAAATTCATAAACCAAGAAAATCCTGATCCATCCTTGAATGTGAAAAGATTTAAACATCTTTTCAGGGTGAAATACACCCAAACAGAGATGCATTTGATCCCTTTGTTACAGATCCTAAGTTCCAATTGCCTTAATTTAATTTCATTTCCCCAACCTATAAGGACATTTTCAAATAAGAGAGCATACATTCAGATCAGTACATACATCCTGTCAGTATCAATGAACACTTTTATTGATAAATCCTCCTGTACCATGGAAAAAGGCCTACTCCAGTCTCAATGGCTTGGAATTGACCATATTTGATCAGAAACAATGTCTCCAAAAGATGTTACAATAACTAATATTGCAATGGTTATGATTTGGCAATTTTTGAATCTAGTGAGATAGAAATATTTATGAAATCTTTGCTAGAGTAATAATAGCTGAACTAAATGTAAGTGACAAAGCCATAGCTGATAACAAATAATATTAGAAAAATAAAACAGAACAAAACAAACATTAGTAGAGCCTGAAAATCATCAGACTTTGAATATACTCTTTTGAAGACTATGCCATGTTTGCCTAGGTAGTGATGAGAATAATCTCAACACAAACTGCAAAACTGAAAAGGAACATCTCGTCTGCATAAAGTCATAAAATACAATGACTGAAATTTTATTCCACTAAACACATATACACAGAGACATGAATGCTAGACTACAAGATTTTTAGGGCTTCAAAATGAAATGGTTAAATGAACTAGCTAATCTGCATAGTCATAATGCACACCATGACACACATACTGGTAGACAATGTGGAAGCCTGTATCTTTCCTGTGCCTATAATAGGGATTAAATTTAATGTATGATTGCCGCTATTTTTTTCTGAGATCTCTGTGGCATTTGGCACATAGCGTTCAAAAGCTTACTCTTTGATGATCAGCTTAAAGCTTGAAGTATTACATGCTCATCAAACTTTGCATTGAACATGGAAATTCTTCATAGACTTCCTCTATAATATTTGTCTTTCCAGTATCTGAGCATTGTATACATATAATTGCATTTTCACAGCATCCTGAGATAGCGAGTGTTATGAGCCCTCTTTTAGAGATGTGGAGCTGAGGCACAAGGAGAATAAGACGAGAAATAGACACTAATTTTCAAAGCTGGTTTGAGTTGCTTGAGTTTTCAAAGTACTTACTGTTGTGCAAAAAATTTTATCTACAAAACATACAACACACTACTTGCAGTACAGCACATAAAGAAGGAAAGATGTTTTTACCTGTAAGCTTTTGATGTTATTTCAGATTATCTGAATTTAGACCTTAAAGTGTAATAATATAAGAAGTAAAACTCTGAATTGAGCGGTGGCAAGTGAATATTAAGATCTGAATGCCGATCAGAAATGCCCATAGTAGCCTGTGTTGCTAAGGAAGACATGGTCACATTGTGTACTATTTGGAGTTTCCTAAAAGTCATAAATCTCTTGGCTAAATATATCCAAATAGAGTTTTGTCCTGTGTTTCCCACTGTGTTCTAGTGGGAAATGATTAAGTAAAAAAGGTTGCCAGGGAGCTGTATTTTACTCCACTATTTTCCTGCAGAACTTTCAGGAAGAGATCTCATACATGGTCTCACTAAGGACTGGTGAGGAAGAAAGTGGTGCATATTCCTATGTGAAAAGCCAAAGCCTTGCATTTTATCTGATTTCCTAATCCTAATTAACCACTAAACAGCAAATTATCTACAATAATCTGCAACACTTAAAATCATTAGTAGGTGTTCATCATTATTTTGAATTCTGCACAACACCCTAATAATAATAATGGTAGTCAAAAATAAAGCTATAGTTATTGGTTTAAATGATTGAGTGCAAAACTGTAATTATACATGTAGGCTTTTCTATCCTTTTGAGATAAACCCTCAGGGTATAAAAAAAGATCAGCCTGTGTCGTTTCTTACTTTTAACCTCAATGACTTCTAATGAAATGTTTCTAAAATGGATATTCAATTCAAATAGACTTTAGTGTTATCCACAACAATACCTATAAGACAGGAAGTATTTTTAGATTATAATTGTAGTTGCACATTCAAGTTAAATTATGAAAACTTATATATCATATTTATGCTCTTCATGTCAGTGCCACAGGCTAATAAATAGTACATTTTTGGAGTGTTCATTACTTTGGCCAAGCTAGAAATTTAATCAAGCTTTAGTCATTTTGTTTTGAGTTAAACATAAGAAATGAACTTTTTCTGCCATTCATAAACCATGCAACAGAGATATTTATGGAATGTTTTGAGGAAGATTTTTTTCACACATGGGAGGTACTCCTGTGGATATTCCACTCAAAAACAAAGAATAAATGTTTGGGGATATGGCAGTTGAGGGCCAATTTGGGCTGCAGTGACCACAATGTGGAACCTGAAGCACGTGAGAATGCTAACAGAGTAAGTAATGCAAGGGTATAGGGAAGATGAAGCCAGACTCTTCCTGAAGGTATTCAATGACAGGATGAGAGGTAAGGGTCACAAGTTAGAATAAGGTAAATTCTGAGTACGTAGACAGAAATATTTTTAACTTTGAAGGTAGTCAAACACTGGAATGGATGGGCCAGGTATTTTGTGGAATCTCTGTCCTTGGTCCTGAGCAACCCAAGATAGGTGGGACCCACCCTGGGTTTGGGACAAGACCAGATGATTTCCAGGAGGCTGTTCCAACCTAAATGATTCTAAAAAAATGTGAGCCTGGACTTTAGGATTAGTGGAGTTATGCTTGCTCAGGGAAGTGTTAAAATGGTTGTCTTGAGAGGCTGTTTTCACAGGCAAAAGTACCCAGGGGAGCTGGTTGATTCAAGAACAATTTCCATGATATGTAAGAGCAATTCATCCTGGTTTGTAAGAAAATAGGTAGACAGAGTAGAAAACCAGCTTGCCTAAACAAGAAATGCCTAAATTCCTAATTGAGATAATTACCAGACTGATGACCAGAAATAAACAAATGCCACACTTATGTTCAAAAAACCTGGCAAGAAAGAGGATTTGGAGAGCTATATTCTGGTCAATCTATCCATAGCTCCAAGATGATTCCAGAGTTAATCAGCTTGGAGGTCATTCTACATGACATAGTTTCAAATTAGCTATAAGAGTTGAGAGGTGAAAGAAAGAAAAATTATTATTCCCTGAAAACTGAGGCACCAAGTGACTAATGATTTCTTCATTTTTAGCTTCTTAAGGGTTTTGGATGTTTAGTTCCTATCCATTTAAATAGAAGCTGAGTTTAAAAATATGAAAAAAACTCTGTAAACCCTGATGGGATTCCAAAAAACCTCCTTGAAATTTAATGTATCTATTTTTCATAAGCATTTGAAGCGGCATATACATGTGTGCCTATATCTGTATCTGTCTGTGCACTCTCTGTTTTTCAACAAGCAGCCTGCTCAGCATATCTTTGCCTGAGTTGGATTTATTTGTACTGCTCCATAGAATATCACATAATCCATTTACAGGACAGTGTGTAAATGTTTTGGGTAATATACAGGCTAAACAGTTTATCCTTATATACTTATCCAGACATGGGCCCTGTGAATAATTCAGCTTGCTTGAAAGACTTAATTTGCTAAATGTCATTGTCAGCTGTTTTAGATTTGTACCACACCACAGGTAAAATTTCCACACAATTTCAGAGCCAATGATCCCTGGGAAATTCACCCTGTGTTGGGTATGTATTGTCCAAACTGCAGGCATAGGCAGGCTCCAGGTTCCACAGTCACCCATTAGCCCTGTGCTCCTCTCTGACAATCCCAGAAATACTGAATGCCAAAGCTGTACCCACTCAGCCACTGTTCCTCACACACCTGTGCATAGATAGGAGACTGAAAGTAGATGTACACAAAATAGACCTGAAATCACTAGGAAGTTTGCCTTTTTGGTTGTTCAACCTCCCAGTTTCACTCTTTCCTCTCAGTCAAGCCTACAATCCATACAAGGGATTACTGCTTGGAGTATGACTATTATCTGTTCCCACAAAACCCCAGTGAAGATTTCACACAACACTGACAATGAAATGAAGTAAGCATCTTCGTGGGTGTGCTTAGATTAAATGAAAGACAATAGACTGTGAAAAGATATTTGAAAGGCAGAAAACCTCTCTGGAGATGTTTTGGTCTTATGATCTAAGATTCAGACTAAGAATTGCAATGAAGACAAGAATATGGTAAAAGGCAGTCAAAAAAGAAAGACAGACAAAAGAATCTGATCGTAACTAGATTGACTTCAAGCTAATAAATTGAAGAAATTGTGGGTGGAAGGAACAAAGAAAAATAAGTAGCAGAGGCAGTCTCATTTTCCGAAACAAACCTTGGCTGAGTAGGAGGGACATGATTTGGTGGACTTGGCAGTAGTAGGTTAAAGGTTGGACTGAATGATCTTAAAGGTACTTTGCAACATAAAATGATTCCATGATTCTGTACAAATCAACAAAGCCATTATTTTTGATGGTTAAATGAAATAAAAGTTTAAAATACTTGTCCTACCTCCTCTGTTCACAATTCTATCACAAAGAAACAAAGACAAGGACAAGAAATGATCTGTCACTTGGTTGTCAAAAGGATATAGCCATCTCAGTATCACTCCTCCGTTTGTAAAAATTTAGCCTACTTGTCAATCAGTGGTAAATGAGTCCATTTCTAAGGCTGTCTACCCCTGTAACAGAAAATAAATGTTCTCTCTCTCTGTCTCTCTCCTGTCATGTCTTTTCTCACTGAACATTTAATCTTACCCAGACAAAAAGCTCACTTTTATCATCCACAGTATTAGCTTTTCTCACTCAGGGTTTATGTGGATCCCTCAAGGTATCATGCCTACTAATCCCTTACCCATCTTACTGTGATTTTGGGCAATTTTGAGACACCTTTTCAAGGCATGATATCCCTCTGTGTGCGTAGCAGAGAAGTAATACAGTTCAGCTTTAGACAATGATACTAGTCAGCTAGCTTGCCTTTGCTGTCTGAATAGTTAACAGAAAGGTGATTTCTCTGGAGATTATCTCCAAAGATTCAAGATTGTCTCCTGCTCCTTCCCTCTGTCGTGCCCCTAACTGCATACGAAGCCTCCAGGTTAGGCCTCCTGTGCCCCCTCTTTCTACAGGGCTGGTGCGCTCCCACTAGCCTGATTCTCCAGTCATCCAGGCAGAGAGAGCGCTGGAGGGCAGCATGGTCTTGCTTGTGCATGCAAGGGCACCAGTGCAGAAGTAGGAAGGCTGAGGAGAGTGTGGTGTCCTTATCCCCCTCCCTTCAGTCAGATGTGTCTGGGCTCATACATGAACTGAGCCATAATGGAGCCAAAATCAAGAACTCCTAGGTACCAGAGCAGAGCTGTGGCCTAAATTAGATATTGGCTTCAAAAATACATACAAAGCAGAATGAAATTTTTTTGGCCATATTCAGGCAATCAGGCATAAAGAGTAACTCCAGGGTATTGAATGTTTTCACTTTATTCACTAAACTTCCAAACTAGCAGTATGGAAGTAGCAGGCCAGCAGTAGTGATGAACTAGCTCTGAGAATGCATCCAGACCAATCATTCCATCCTGTAAAATCCCTGCTGATAAAACCCAGAAATAAATAGTAATAGCATAAATTGCAATCTGAGAACAAAACAAAACAAAAGGCTTTGTAGAGCTGAAGGATCCATAAAAGATTTTCCACTACATTGTCAGAACTTTGCAGTACACTAATAAATAATTCACATAACTCTAGTTCAACTGCAAAAGTAAAGAATAAGTCATGATGAAATCCATTACAGCAGGAAGCTTCTCCTCAGTTTGTGTATTGGTGTAACTCGAGTGTGCTTTGGAAATATAATAAGCAAATATTATGGTTTTAATAAGTGAAAAACAGACTATATAAGTTTCTTTAAACTCTTCATAAGTAGATCTTGCCTAGTTACAAAAAAACAGGACTTAGAGTTAAAAATAAAATGGAAAAAGTTTATAATCTCTGCTGCTTACTCTGCCAGACAAGTCCCTGAGCAACTTGAACTAATTGGACCTATCTTGAGTAGGGGTTTGGACTCCATCTCTTCCGAAGGTTCTTTCTAACCTAAATAATTGTATGATTCCATGATACAGTATCTTTCTCATTTAAAGTCAGTATAAATCCTTGATTTTTGATTGTCATGTTCTTCATAAAGAAGCAGTGTCCAGTGCAAGATGAACAAATTTCTGGAGGAAATTATTACATTTTGCACTGTAGGACTTACCTCTCAGTGATACACCTTTTAATTGAACTATGGTGTCTCCCAGTGGATGCATTTCCTGTGGGAGGACTACCAGGTCATTTTCTTTATTATAATATGAATTACCTGTGTGCTAAAAATTACCAGAATCTTCAGTTCATACAGCTAGCATGACACTTGGTATGACAAATTTCAAAACATGAAGGCATTATTTATGCCCAGAGGCTTTTTTATATTATTCCTCCATAGGAGATTTATGATTCAGCAATTGCCTAGTTATTAACTTCTTGCTCATTTGCATTTGAAGTCCAAGAAGTTTTAGTTAATAATTCTTTTTCATACAATGCAGGTTTTAATAGCTATTCAGAAGGACAGTATATCTAGCAGAAATATCCTTTGGAAGCTGAAGTGGCTGGAACAGTATAAAGGAGGCACAAAAACTGACACAGATCTATAGTTCTAGAGAGGTTATAATGCTATCTATATTTTGAGAGAGCCCTCTCATCTCCAGTCTTTTCAAGAGCTGGTATGAGGTTTGGGGCGTGACTACCCAGACTCTCTCAGATAATTTTGAAATTTGCACATATCCAGTTCTTTTGTATTTGGTAACACATTGGGCCAACTGTTTTCTCAGAGACAGAGTCGAGTAACTAAAGCATTTTTTTTTTAAACAAGACATTGAAAATAATATTGAGATCAATTCAAATAGAAAGATTCTTCCAATTTATTGAAAAATGAAATTGATTAATCATGTTGTTTAATTCTTCAGGTGAATCCTTATTTATTTTTTCATAAATTGATAGTCTTTCAATGAAAATTGACCATTTTGACATAGCACCATTTTTTTCTTATACTTCTTTAGCGGAAGCTTTTCAATCAATTTGAACTAAATTTTCCAACTGATTTCATTGTCTCAGACAAGGCCAGTGAACAAAATCCATACTAAACTTCTCATAGAGTGTCAAATGAGGGATTTCCAGGGACTCCTCCAAATTCCTTTATTAAGACACCTACAAATATTTGAAGAAATCAATACTTAACACACATTTCTCTGGCAATGTTAAAGGAAAGTTAAAAGTAATCTATATCTCAAATCTGAGGAATAAACCAGTATGGAGGATGGTAGGCAGCTGCTCTGATGCCTACTCAAACCTGCCCATTTTCCTCAAGCAATCATGTGCTTGACCACGAATCCACAGCAAATATTCAGTTGAATCAACTAGGTTGTTGGCTCAGTAAACAATCTCGTGCCATTTCTCTTGCACTCAACCATTTTTTAACTGATGTTCAAGGTGGGAGACATGCAGCTTTGCAAAACAGAGCAGCCATGGATCTCCTTTTGTTAGTGCATGGACATGCATGCAAGGATTTTGATGGAATGTGTTGCATGTACCTTTCCGATCATTTGGTGTCTATACATAAAAGCATATAACAGTTACAGGAAGGCATAACTAAACTCAGAGCCAAAGGAGGATCACGGTTAGATGATCTGTTTGGTTGGTTGAATCTTGCACCATTCTGGAGAGAACGTTTAAAAATAGGAATATGCGTACTGATTGTCATCATAGTCGTCAGAGTATTTGTGCCTTGTCTACTTCAGTGTATCCGACAGAGGTTTGACAAAGCAGTCAAAGCAGCCTTCATGGTTCAAACAAGAGGGGGAGATGTTGAAGCCCTGGAGGCTGGGAATTTCAGGCTTTCTGTTCTAAAAGGCACTGACCCTCAAGCAAGCACTACATTTGACCTGAGGCCATGGAACAGGCTTCCAAAATTGAGTGATAGCACTGGGGTTGTGGGTGTGTAGTTTGAACAGTATTGTGTGATCTCACTGGGTGAAAAACTTAGGATTTAAGGGTTTAGTATATAGTGATGTATATGGAGCAATATGGAGGATTTAGGGCATTGCCTGAGTCCTTCTTCACCTTCCTCTTCATGGTGGTTTCTTCTTATTGGGTGAACGGGTCTGCATTGCGGACCTTGGATGGTCAATTATTGGGTCAAAAGTACAGATAATATAGATGTCATCTCGTTATTGGGTGATTAGCACTTAAATAACCTTGGAAAGAGTTAGAGACACCACCATTTTCTACTTTGCTTGTTCAAGGTCATGGCTCGTGACACTGTGATATAGATAAGAATTAATAAACACTGAGCCCGAACGTGAAACTGCGACTCCCGTGTATTAATCCTGGCTTTACCACGAAGAAAATAAGGTAAGAAACCTACACATTCCTGCTGCTTGTCTTGTTTGGACCAGTTGTTCTGACTCTATCTGTAGGCAAGCCCCAGGGTCTCTGCCTCCACGCTGGCTAGTGCCTGAGCTGACTTCTGACTTCCACCACTATTTCCTTCCATCTTTATGTCTCCTTGGTGGTGGAACTGGGATGAATATCACTAGCCATCTACTGCATGGCTACCAAAAAAATCTAGAACATTAACTAATTGAGGGGTAAAACTGTTTCACACAGTTTACTTTCCTCAAAGATCAGAGAAAAGCTCTCAGTGAGTAATTGGATACTTACTGGTTTGAGAAGCCTCTGCTCATTTAATTGCCATTCCATAACACAAGTATGGCATGCTTAATGAAAACAGAGATGAGATATTGGCACTTTCGCTTAACACTGATTTCCTTTGATATAGGCTGGCTTGTTAGGATATTAAAATTAGATCTTAGAGAACCTTACTAGCTTCACACTCATAAAACTTAGTAGTCCCCATTTAAGAACACTTACAGAAGAACTAATGTTTTTGACATATGGTGTTTCTCAGAATAAGCCACCAACTAGCTTTTACAATAGACATAAATAAATAATAAGATTTACATGAAAGATTGTATTTGAAACTATGAAGCTAGGTTGAACTTCAAGTGCATTCACTAATGCCTTAAGTTTTAGCTTTCATATTTTCAGATTCTGTGCTGCCTAGGGATGTAGTTCTGAGCCACACGTTAAGTGCCAGTAAGCTCTCTTCACAGAGTAGGTAGACAAAACAAATCCTTTTCCTGCTGGGGACCAAGGACAACTTTCAGCCCAACCACATAAACAACGGTGGACTGAAGCGAGGAACAAGAAGGATGGGACCTCACAACCTGGAGCTGTAACTGGACAATTAAACCCCAGTATATAAATAGACCCAAACTTATAAAAATGTAACATCTCGTGACTGGTTGTCCATTTTTGTGACCATTCTTAGTCCACTCAGGGTACAGCCTTGGTCAGGCTCCTGTCTTGCCCAAGGTGGATCCTGGAGGCCTTTGAATAAATACCTACTTCATTCTCTAACTCTGTCCAGTCTCTGTCAGCCTTCCAAGGCATCACCACTGGTATCTTTGGGCCCATTTCTGTTTATTCTCCATGATTATTGTATTCAAATTTCTATTTTAAGAATACTTTAAAGGCTCTTACTCCTTTCTCCCTGTCTCATTTTGTTTTTTCTTATCCATCTAAGTCTGACTGTTTTCATATTCAGGAAGACAAACAGAGGGACCTCTAAGAATATATTATAACTGATTTGCATTTAAAATTATATCTGTAAATAAATCTGTTTTTCAATAAACAAGCTGTTCTTTTAAAGACTTACACTTCAAAGGCTGCCTTTTCTAAAAAGACACATCTTGGCCTCTTTCTTTAACTACACCACTATGATATCTAAAATACATATTGTATATTACACTGCATTGTCACTTGAAGATACAGAGCCATGGGTAGCTGATGAAGGCAGAAAAGATGTACTCTCACTTACTTGCTAGCATTAATTTTCCATAATGTTATTTGTGAGTCATGGTTTTGTATCTGGGCTGAAACTGCTGAAGGACAGGACAGCTGGAAGCCTCTGTATTCAATAGCTGATGCATAGAGTGAAAAATCAAACAAACTATGTTAGGAAAATATTCACACTTTCAGATTACTGTCTGACTGAAAAGGGTCCATAATTTCTATCTTTGGCCACCTGCTAATGTGGTATTTAGTCTTAAAAATGTGGCAAATATCATGTGGAAGGAATGGTTTATCTATTTATAGAGCACTCTATAGTCATATATATATATATATATATACATAGTCATATTTAAAAGACTGTTTTAAACTTCTTTTTTCACAGTGTATATGATAAAGGGACGATGAAAAGAATAACCAGTTTATATAACAGTCTCTTCCTGTCTGAAAAACACATTTGTGTGGACCAGAAATCTACTTATGTATCCCTTGCAGAAGAATAAAATGTATATCACCTCTTCCTCCAGATATTATGTCGATCATAACCCGAGCAGCCCCTGAGGACAATTCACAAGAGTTCTTTCAGACCTTTGCATTACATTGAATCCTAATGTTTTCAGCCAGACCTAAGATCAGGAGACCCAAAAGGTAGCAGGCTGTTGTCACTAGATAGGCATTGGCTCTAACATTATGATTTAGTCATTGAAATTTTAATTTTGAACAGAACACTATGAAACTTCAGAAATAATCCCACGACTCAGGAAAAAAAATGTGGTACCAGTTGTTCAAGCAGCAATCAACTTCAAACCACAGATGTTCAAAAAAAAAAAGTACTATAAACAGATTAAAATAGGAACTGTTCTTCTGCCAAGGAGAAAGCAGTAAACTTTAATAGTTATTATGTAATTTGTAGATGTTCTTATGGGAGTAGGAAAAAATTGGCATAAATGCTTTTGCAATTGTGTCATTCAAATTGGCATTGTTCACTGACCCTCAAACCTATATTTTCATCTCTCTTATAATTTGCTGTTCTGCAGCATATGTGCTGCAGAAAGCTTGGTTGGTAACTGCCTGCTGTCTACAATCTGTGCTTCCTTAAAAGTATTTGCTTGGAATTGAGGCAGGCTGCAAATGTGCCACTCAATTACACAGCAACCCAACTGCCAGAACACATGGATGTTGTTGTGCTAATGTTGTATACCATGGAACCGACTCCTAAACATAATTCTCCATGTAACATGTTAAAGTATTTGACAATATTGTTTTAAAACCTACTCAGGGTCGATAGTCCCATTTTCCCCAGAGACCACAAAGGAAACCACAGATTCCTGTGTGATGCACTCTTTTGCCAAACCATGCTTTACTACAGACAAATGAGACAAACGTTTGTTTATAGGGATGTTGTATGATTGAGAAATCACCATGTTTGCACTTTACTGTATTTTTATTACCGTAGTGAGTGATCTAGTCCTGAATAGTTTAAGACATAAAAAGCTTTTTAAGTACCTTCTCCTGAATGGCAATTTCTCCTTGCCATTTTGCTAAATGGAGGATTTGTTTGTTTCTATGTCTAAATGTGCATATGCACTCAGTTTCAAATGTTGAATTTGATAATTTTTTAAAACCAAACCATTTTTTCTGATTTATCAAGTTCATTACATGAAATACATTAAGCACATTCATCTGTGGATGACCTTTCACAGTCTGAGTGTGCAGTATATTTGGGGGTGGGCAGGTTTGCTGTCAGGAATTGTGACCCTGCTGAAGCACCCACACTGGAGCAGTCTGTTCCTGAAGGACTGACTCTTTGGAAGGGATCCTTGCTGGAGCAGTTTGTGAAAACTGCAGCCCCTGGGAAGGACTAAAACTGGAGAGAACTTCATGAAGGACTGTCTCCTGTGGCAGGGACCCCATGCTGGAGCAGGGCAACATTTATGAAGAGTCTTCCCCATGAGGAGGAGAGAGTAGAAGAGACAATGTGTCATGAACTGACCACAACCCCCATTTCCCTCCTCCCTGTCCTATTTGTAGGGAGGAGGGAGAGAATCCAGATGTGAAGTCGAGCCTGGGAAGAAAGGAAGGATGAAGGGGAAAAGGTGGGGCTTAGGATTTGGTTTTTTTTTCTCATTGCCCTTCTCTGATTTTGATTGGCAATACACTAAATTAGTTCCGCAAGCAGAATCTGTTTTCCCCGTGAAAGTAAATGGTGAGTGATCTCTCCTTGCCTTTATCCCTATCCACGAGCCTTTCATTCTATTTTCTCTCCCTTGTCCAGCTGAGGAGGGGAGAGACAGAGAGACTTTGGTGGGCACCTGGTGACCAGACGGGCTCAACGCACCAGACAGTGAAATCTAAATATTTTTGCCACTAATGAAAACTCTTCTGAACACTTACATTACCTTTGACACCAGAGAACTGAGACACTTTAAAATAACTTGAATTAATAAAAGGAACATGGTAATTTTGAGAGTTCTGGAGCAATCTGTGAAGAGCTGAATTTAAAGAAGCAGAGCTCAAAACAATTTTCAGAGAAGAATTTTCTGAAGAATTATTGGTACTTCATTTTTCTATTTTTATTATTACAAGGTGAATCATTTGACAAAAATGTGAAATTATACAGTGTCAAAATATTAACTAGGAAGGTAAGGGATATTTATACACTACTACATTATGACACTTTCTAGCTACTTAGCATACTAACAACATATTTTCTTAACATTCAGTGTTAGAGAAATGTTGAAACTTCTAGAAAAACAATATCGCTTGCACAATTCCTTTCCCTTATAGATGCAAAATGTTCATGAATAATTTGAATGCAATTCAATTCTGAGACTTCTGTCTGAATCAACTCTACATTTACCTCCAGGACAAAAATGCATTTATAAACTTGTAATTGATTTCCTTACCTGAAGGCAGAGAAAATATTTCATCTTTGGAGCACAGTACAGAAAAAAAAATCAGAGTATTACAAGACGCAGTTTGTATCAAATTGCGAGATTAAATTTTAACATATAAACATATATCTATCTGGCACGGATACTTTTATTGTAAGATTATGGACTTACCTTAGAAATCAATTTATGAACTAGTATTCTGTAGCTTTCTAGGGATAGTCCTTTTGTGCCTCCAGTTATTTTACTTATAGTGCACATAAAATACTGTATTTAAAATATCAAAGTCTCAAGTTAAGACTTTGTCTTCTATCAAAAATTTAAATATATCTTGCAGCCTCGACACAGCTTAAAATTCAATAGGATTACACTAATTTTACATTTATGATATTTCTCTTATCTGCTTTAGTTTATAGAAAAGACTCTTTATTAAAGGAAAACCTGAAGCTACTGAATTAATAAATAAGTCAGCTGTTCAGTCAGTCTGGTTTCTTAATTTCAGTGACTGAAAATCTAATTTTTATAGTGTCCCTCAGGTAATTAATACAAAATTCAGCTCTTCATGGTATACAGTCCTTGCTTAAATTGCAAGTAAGATGAGGTTAACTGTCTCATTCTTAGCAGAACAAAACCTCTATCACAGCATAATGCTCTTCTCCTGCAGAATCATTTGGGAGCAATGCCAGAAGTATCAGACTAAGGTGACATTGCAGTGAAAGGAGTCCAAAGATGAAGCTAGTGACACATCTATGTGTTTAGAAGTTGCAGAGATGCAACTATGTGCGGTGTCTTCCTTTAATCCTCACAGAATAAAGCAGAGGTGAAGAGTGTTGGGCCACAGAGCACCTCTGCCCTCTGGACTCCTGAAACAGGCATTGGCATCCCAGCAAGACTTGTCCACAATGATGCCAACTTCCACATACTGATTGCTCATTTTGGTGTGTTCATGCCCAGCTGGACATTCAGTGCACTGTTTCATGACACAAAAAAAAAGCAGAAGAAGTAGTTATGGATATGCCTGTGCTAGTGCCTTCAGTATGGACATCACCTAAGGTGTTCCTAAGGTGTTCCTTGATCACTACCTGTTTGTTTTCATATTTCCATGGGCAGACAGCCTTGTTAATAATACAAATGGTCCAGTTCTGATCATCTGTTGTCATCACTGTTCACAATATAAACACAGCATGCTTCAGCCTTACAATATGCAACATTAACTAGCGCATCTGCTCTCTTAGTGCCATCTTACTCCTGCTTGGGGAGCACTTGGGAGGGAAATTTCCTAAAAATTGTATACGTGCTGGGCATGCTTCATCCATGATCCACAGGAGCAGCTGCAGAGCAGTCCTATGGCAGATCCACGGCATTAACCTAGTGTATTATGGACATGCATGCTAACATTCAAGCATGAGTGAGGTATAGATCAGTCTCTTTTCCTAGGTAAAAAGTGACAGGATCAGACTAAGTGGCCTCAAGTTGTGTCAGGGGAGGCTTAGATTAGATATTAGAAAAAATCTTCTTCATTGGAAGAAACATCAGGTGTTGGAAGAGACTGCACCACCCCTGGAAGGGTTTAAAAGGCATGTGGATGTGGCACTTGAGAATATGGTTTACAGGTGAACATGTTGGTGATGGATTAATGTTTGAACTTGATGATCTTGGTGGTCTTTTCCAACCTTAATGATTCTACAAGGTTATGAGTCCAGAGCACTAAGCGTTCAACTTGCCGTGGTATCATTCCTGTGATAAGATCTTCATGTAAGGGTCATACAATCCAGTATTAATTCTTTGTGTGATGCAAACAAAACAAGCCCAAAGGCTATAATAATGTTTTTAATCTCATCTTTCACAGCAAATGCAATGAACTCCAAGATTTGGTACTCACAGTTGCTGAGCTAAAAATTAAGAACTTCTTTTCTGAGGTTTTTCTCATGTATTTTTTGGGAACAGATAGTTACAGATAAACACATATCATCTCAGAACATGAGTCTTGTCAAGAAAGGATGAGGAATATGAATCACATTCCCAGCAGACTGTAATTCGTATTAAATGTATCAGTAAGCAGTGCATTCACATCATGACTGCTTGCCAGAAGGCTTTTATTCTCCATGACAAAGTACAATTTTTCCCATCAGTAAGTCAAAAGCTGGAGCTATTCAGCATTAAATCATTTGAGGCCAGACATCTATTAGCACATTAAGAGACAGGGGCAAACATTTCCAATGCACTGTGATAGCTAACAGATAATTTACTACCAGTATCTCTTCAAAGGTGGTGATGCAGATAACACCTGAACTCATGAATAAGCTAAGGAATAGAAGAACAGAACATCTGAAAGCAAAAATTATGGTTTAATATCCAAGTAAATGTGTAAACATGAAACAAATTTTTAACATTTTGTACCAAAATTCATCTAAAGGTAGTTTCATGGAATTCAATGCACAGCAATAATATTGGAACTAAAAAATTTATCTTTATCATTTTAGCTAAATAAAATAGCAACACTGTGTATAAAAGTTGCCTTTGTGATTGAAATCGTGGTTCTTATATTTCAGCTTCATAAGTGGTCTACATAAGTCACAGTTTTCTTTTAAATCTTGTTTTCTTTTAAAATTTGTTTTCTTTTAAAACTTATTGTAGGCTATATGATGATTTCATTTAAATAATAGTGATGATGGTGATGATTATGATGATGATCATGATGAAGGAAATGATAATGATGACAAGAATATCACCTCTTTCTTGGGTTTTAGTATTTGTTACCACATCGATTGTCTTGAAAAGTGGTCACTAGTATGTTTTTGTAGTTTCATCCACCTCCACATGTTTTTCTAGTTATATCCACCTCCCAAGCCATAATTTCCAGAGATCTTCAAGTTCAAATGTTTTTGTTTGGCATTTTTTTAAACTTCCCCAGATGGGGATGGATGCTAGGAGCACAAATCCAAAATTCTTAAGATCATTCAAAGTGTGAGCCACAATATAAAAAAGCTCCTGATTAATACAATAGCATTTGAATAGCACTGTATCTCTAGGGCAACATTTTGATTGAAAGGCAAGAAGCCTTTGCTTAGATTTTTACTGCCCCCCAAGTTCCTTATGGAGATGGATGATATACCTTAGTTAAACTAGATGCTGCAGCCTACCGACAGAAAGTATATAATTTGGTCTCCTGCACTGGCAAAGGAAGCACGAGGGAATGGGTATGACTACTTAGTTTCACTCAAAGTCTAGCCTTGCTTTTCCTCCTAAAGAGTGAAGGAAAATTAATAAAAATTATATGGAGGGTTGTAAAAATGCCCAGAATCTGCCCCGTTAATGAGATGACCTTCATAAAGTCCTCAAGGGGCAATAGCAGGAGCGTCATACATGCCCAGGAAAAAGACACAGTTTCTGTCCTTTTGTTTCAGAGAGACAAAGTGAAGGCAACCTTGGCTACCTAAGCAAGGCTGGTAGAGTTTGGGAAATAAATTGCAGATCATGGAGTTCTACCTGGGATGAGGAGAGCAGAGAGGGACCTGCTGCTGACACACATAGGGCTGAAGCGGTATGATTTGGAATGGCAGTCAGAGTATGGATCTGGTAGGATAGATTACATCAGTTTTTATTTCTGATTTTCTAACAGCATGATTTCCTTTCAATTCAAATCTATATGGATCAGCCATGGATCATAATAAATAGGTTCTTGGAAGAGACTAAATTATTTGTGGTTGCATTACTACAAGTAACACAATTCCCATTTGAACTGTTTGCAATCCTATTTTGCTGCTGTATGAGCAATCTGTTTCATGATCATGGATGTTTCCTGTAGATAGCCAGGGCATTCAGGCACAAATCTCTACCTTATGAAGTCAGAAAACAACTTCCTTTTTTTTTTTTATTTTTCCTACTCCATCTTTCAACCCAAACTGAATTTGCCTAAAAGAAATGATTAGCTGGGTCAGCCTGCTCTGCCTTTGTCAGTTCATGATACCCTTAAATATCACAACCTCTTGAGGATATTTTTGTCCTGGTCATGTGTTTGATAACTAGAGAATACAGCCATGTTCACCTCACAGAATAAACCCTGCCAGTTCCAACCTGTGTCTCCACATCACTCTGTCAGTCTTCCCCCAACAACGCAGACACAGGAGCGGTTTGACTCAATAACCGGTTTCTTGTCAGAACTAAATGATTGAAGTGACATTGTCAGGACAATAGTTTGGCACCATCTTTAAAATTTCTCAGCATTGTTTCATTGCAAGATTAAAAAGTTTATCATGTAACACTTCTATCTTCAGTATTCACCATTTACAAGAATGTGAACTGGGACTGGCTATGAAAATATAGATGCAGTTCTGTAGAATAAAAGAATTATCAAAATATACTGTTAAGAATGCAAAACGTTGGGATTTTCTTTTCATTCTGCTGGGTTGTTTTTATAGTTTCTTTTTTTTCTGTAATAAATCTATACAGAATCAATAGATTACATTGTCTTTGATTCTTCTTATCTGTACTGAAAAATATAAACCATTAGTTTTTAAGGAAGAATTCCTTTTAGTCAACTGTGCCTTTCCCAAGTAGTAACAAAACCATGGAAAGTAAAAAAAAATCCCCACCCAGATAACCAGAAAGTATATCACAGTGCCAGCATCAACAACATAGTAATTCATTTCAAGACTGGGAACACTAGGTATTTTTCTACTCAGAATTTATTTGTGTGAGAAAACAGAACCTAGGCTTTGATGAGAAAGGTTTTCATCTGATAACTGGATTTTTTTCTTTTTTATGGGCTTCCACAGTGGCCCTGGGGACTCATACGTTTGAGTTACTGATTCTCGAATATGGATTAAACACCTTGGCCAGACTACAGTATTGTGCCAAAGTCAACCCTCTCTCTTAACGAGATACTGCAATACTTGTTGGAAATCTAAGTGCAGTGAATTGAAAAATATATATTTCAGACAAAGACTCAAAATATAGAGTAAAACAAGGGCACAAGATGTTCAAACTACAACTTCCAAGAACACTGATGGCTAAATTTACAAAGAGAAAATCTTATTTTTAATTGTCTTTTTTTTTTTTTTTTTAAGAAATAAGTCCTGTAAGGGACATTTTATAAGGATTTAAAAAAATAAAAAGGAAAAGGAAAGAAGTTACCCAAATGGATTTCCTATCATTTGAAAATGAATTTTGATGGAGAAAAGTGGACCTGAACCAAACTGCCCACTGAGACTGTTAGTCAGTGCTACCCATGGGATAGGTAGGGCAGGGCATGTGGGATAAGTATCATCTGGAAAATGCAGCCCAGTTTCTTTTCTTAAGAGAAAAAGCCAGAATAATTGCATTCAAATGCCTCCTGACAGACTGAAACTAAAAGTATCCATAGCCTGTAGTTTGCACCATAGTACAGTAATCTTTAATTTTCCTTTTAAGAGCAGGACTGATGTCAAGGGGAGGAAAATGAAAACATCAGAAAGAAAGCATGTGAGAGACAAAAATATAAGTGTTTTAAACATTATAGACAGTGAAAAATCATCACTGAACTAAAGAAGTTCTGATATTTCATTCAATACATGATCAAAATATCTGAGATGGGGACAGTTAACATTGCTCTCAGACTTTTAATGAACACATCAAGGTATTGTTATTTGCAAAATCCAGCTCTACCATATTATTTATAGAGCCAGTAACAAATCTATCAGCAATGCAGAAATATAAGTAGTAGAAGTTATACCTTTAAATTTTTATGTGATCAGTATTTGGTTTAAATCAATATTTATTTTACTACAATATAAAGACGATTAAAACCACACATTTTTATAGCTTTTGTACTGATATTTGAGACTGTTAGCACTCAGAAAACTGAAATGTGATGAAACACAGTATAATGTAGATACATTACATGTCACCAGATATAAGTGCCACAGAGACTCCCTGGAAATGCAGATCCATTCTTACCTGAAAGAGCCTTGCTCATACTCCTTTCATATTCCTCTGATCAGATTGCAGACATTGAAATGAAATAAAGAGCTACCTGCATATAACACCTGCAAACCAGCAACCAAATGGCATTTGCGATAAAGTTATGCAGATTTATTTTTACAGCAAAGGGAGATGCTTAAATTTGAACCTAAAGGGGTACTAAGGAACAGAATAATAATTGGTTCTCTGCCAATAAATCCCATGCTAGAACAAATGGGTCTGAATGCCGAATGAAAGTGTACACCCACTCTTAGCACCCACTTTTATTTTGAGTATGTATATGTGTGTGTGTGGGGGGGTGTAGGCATCCAGTTAACTGCTTGCACATCAGAAAATGCACAGAAAATCTAACCCCATGGTGTGAAGCCAAAAAACCTGAACTGCTGCTATGCTGCTGATACCTGTGATCCACAATAGAATTTGAAACTGAAGTAGGGGGTTCAATGTCATAAGCACAGCAAATTATATATATACATATATATAAAAATTATATTAAGCCACTTGGCATTTTATAAATATACATAAAGAGTTAATTTAAACCAGGTGCTAGTACGAGCTGGCAAAAGCTTTTTCTGACTTTGTGCTGCCTTCTCAAAATTTGTCACTGTCCCTCAATCATGCCAGTATGATGAGCAATTCATGGTTCACTCTGAAAATATTTTCAAGTTTAATTATATCAGGTTCGTTTTCAATTATCTTTCAACTTCTTGGACCAGGTAGTAGTAAAATTTTGCTACTTAGAAATCCAGAATCACAGATGGGGAAGTACTTTAGGACATAAAATATCTAAGTTACTTTTATGTCTCTTTGTCAGTCTTTACAGGAATTCATTCTGATCAGACAGTGGTGATTGAAGCACTAAGTCAGGCTTGCACAACACAGAAACTTCCTGTATATGCTACAGAACTGCAGAGAAATATATTTTTACAACAAAAAACAATTTTTCAGCTTCCTTATCCTCAAAATAAGGGTTGGTGGTAAAATATCAATATGTCTTGTAAAAAGAGTGAATGTAACAAAGCAACAAAAAGCTCTCAGCATTTATGCAGAAGTACTGTTTTCCTCAGGGCTTCTGTCTACGAGATGAATGCTCCCCGTGAGCATGGATTCCTCTTGAGCCGAGGTATTCTCCAGCTGCTTATTTGTGCAATATGGAATCTGGCCACAGAAATACATGTAAATCCATGGGTTGGCGCAGCTATTTAGATTGCCAAGGAGCATTATAATGGTGAATGCTGAACCTGGAACAAAACAGTTAAAGGAATAAGAGACTAAATAAAACACTCTTACAAATAAGTCACATTTTCACAGTCTACTGCCTTCTGCTGTATCTGTTCATACATAAGAGCTAACCTAATAGCAGGAAATTCCCATTTCAATGCAATTTGCAGTTGCTGAAGGTACAAAGCACACTTTATTGCATGCATTCAGAGTTAAATAGCTTCATATAGTTCTTTTTTGATGTAGTTGCATTAATTTTAAAAGCAATTACTAAGCTGTTAAACAGATACAGAACAGATACAAATAAATACAGATATATATTTTGACACAAATGTATGTAGAGTAAGACTCAAATTCACACTGACAGGAAGAATTCTGAAAACAAAGTTCAGAAACAACTGCTTTTAGCAGGCAGGACTATTATATTTTTTTCCTCTTTTTTTACCTTTATTTAGAATAGGTGAATTTAAAGTCACATATAGAGTCTGCCTTTCACAAAGAGCCAATAGCATAAGTTTGACAAGACAATTCTTGTTTATACCATGGTGTTTGATCTCTCAGGCTTGCTTTTTTTTTTGCTTTATAAACAGCTGGTTGACAACTTTCGGTTGTTTCATAGTGTACTACAGAGATTTCATCAATATGATTTAATATAAAAAAAATCAGATACTCATAACATTACTGCTCTACCCAGTAAATAAGAAATAATTTTATTACTTTGAATAGTCAATTGCTCTTTTTCACCTCAAGAACCCAAAATACTGCTGCTATAATACCTAAAACCTCTAAAAGTCTGAGGCTTTGCTGAAGTAGGATACTTTTCACCATGCTGTTCACGAATCTTTAAATTTTTAATCACTCAAGACACACACAAAAAATAGACACCTGATGTTTTGATCACACAACACAAATAGTTCCCTGTACCTAACTGAATACAGGAAACAATCAATCCAGGTATTCCTTTTTAATCCTCTTCAAATGGCCGCATGCAACCTTTACAGAAAAGCAAAATGCAAACACGAAGCACTCGAGAGCAGTGGGCTAGCCTGTTCTGCAGCTATGGCTGAGGAGGGAGAGCATCTTACCTTCAGTCAGGATGCTGGGGAACCACACGGACCACAGCTGTGCAATGAAGAAGGGTGACCAACAGAGAACATACACAACAACTGTCACCACTGTCATTTTTACTGTCTTGATCATGGCCTTTGAAATACAGTTCACGCTGCTTGCTCTGGATGGCAGAACTTGATTCTGATTTGTTGCTTCATATTCATTCTGTTTTTTCAGATTTATATTTCTTCTGATTATTTTGCAAATCTTGACCTGGCATGTGATAAGAATTGCTGAGGGAATGAAGAATATAACTACAAAAATCCAAGTCACATATGCCCTTGGGCCCCAAGGCTGAATAAATTCACCCCAACATTCAAAGACACCTGGAGATATTTCAGTCTTCGAAAAGATAAATACCTGTGGCAGGCTAAGAATCAGTGCTATAGACCAGCTGGTGAAAATGGGGATGTTCCAGAGGGCTCTCTTCTTTTGGAAAGTGACCATAGGGTAGCAAACGGCTTGATATCTGTCCACTGTCATGACCACTATCATATAAGTCGAGGCAAACATGCCCAGCAGTTGTAGATACTTGATAATTCTGCACAAGAAATCTGGCCCTATGAAAACATCTGTAATATCCCATATGAGTTGAGGCAGCACTTGGAAAAAGGCTACCACTAAGTCAGCAATGCTGAGGTGAAGCATGAACACATACATCCTAGACAGCTTCTTCCTTCTCCGCCACAGCACCAGTATGAGAATGAAATTGCCCACAGACGCTGTCAGAAATATGACCCCCAGTACAGCAATCTCTACTTGAGCTAATTGCTCATCTCTTTCTGGTCTTCCAATAGGATCTGACTGATTTGTCAAACTCAGGAATCTGTGAGGAGGAGGAATCTCGGTCTGATGTGTGTTATCCTGCATAGGAAATGAAAAATTCTTCATAATGCACAGAGGCTACTCACAGTAGCTGCCACTTGCGACTCAGGTTGACAGCTGTGAAGCACTGGCTGGCAAACAAACCAGCCTGGGTTCGAGTTTCAGGATATCCTCAAGCAAATCTTCCTGCTCATGCGAACTAAAGCAGTGGGACTTGGATCGTGATAAAATTCTGTCTCCTGCTGGCATGCTAAAAGGCTTTATATAGGCTCCCAGCAGACAGAGCCTTATGTAACTGCAGAGCCCTCGGGTAGGCTGCAGGGACAGCAGCCAATGGCAGACCGAGCCACACAATTGGGGGAAATATATAAATAAAAGGCAAACTTCAGAGGCTCAATGTGATTCAAGTACTCACTTCAGTCAAAACCCGAACTTGTAAATAGCTGTGACCAATCTCATACTTAAATGACCTCACTCAGGAGAGTTCTTGCAAAATTTTTTCTACGCAAACCAGAGGAGCACACTTCAGGAGAAGTGGGAGGAAGCTTTATACGTAGATAAAATTGGGTCCCTGAGCTCAGGCACATTGTAACAGCAACCTCCAGGCTCCTGGGGCATGACCACATCCTAAATGCAGCACAGACAAAGAAATGCATTTTTCCATAGCCCTTTTTCTCCTTCTTCTCTTTTTTGGAGCCACCTGGTTCTAAGATAAAAAAAAACCAAACATATTTGTACTGCCCTAAAAATAATATTTTTATTTCAAGACAGGGTCAAGACTTAGAGGTTTTTTTCTCAGCAAAATGAAAAATTACACATGTGAAAGAAATTACTTTTATTGGGACTGTGAGTCTACTGAGAATTTAATTTAAAAAAAAAAAAAGTGAAAATTCAGTTGCAAATCCAACTGTGGAAAAGGTCTCTATGATGAAACAATATCCAAAGGTCTCTATTCTATTATAGTACTAAAGTCTGTGAGATCATTTTGCAGTATCTAAACATTCTGATTTTTGTGGACTAAATTGTATTATGAACACAGGAAGTTCATTGTTCTTCAACTCTCCAGTATGAGTTTTGCATAAAGTTAGTGGAAGATAAGAATAGAAAATTTAAACTGATTTCATTTTTTTTTATCTCTCAGCCTGCCCTCTTTATCACAAAAGAGAGATTTAATAAAGATGATTAGTTTAATGTGGAAAATAACAGATATTTTTATGCAACCTTACTTGAAGCTAGGGCACTCATGTACTTCTGGTTACAGTCAGGGGACTGGTAATTTGAAGTCTTTCTGAAGAAGAAACCAGCAAGGTGGAAAGCAATATCCATGCTGCCTATATAGGACATAATACCGCACCTAAGCTGACTAATCACTGTGATCACAACTATTTTATATGAGCAGCTCAGAAAGCTCACAGACAGACTACCACTTTTTTTACCACTAAAGGTTTTCATGTACCAACAAACAGGTGAAGGGCAAAATTCGTAAACAGGATGCTGAGGTAGACTACAAATGTTTTTAAAATCTACATGACCTCTTTTCTCTCCCTCTTTTCCCCTTATTTGCCATCATGCAATGGATGTTAATAGCACAGGAAAGTGTAAGACTATGAGAACAGGCAACAGAGAAGCTGAACAACCTCAGGAAACTTTTCCACTAAGAGCAGCTGTAAGTATCCATAATCTAGACTTGGCTGGACACTGCCGCAGCTGCCTGAGTCTACAAAGGCTTTTCTCTAAGACTGTGTTGCAAAGAGTATGAATCACAACAACTTAATCTATCTGATAATTTTTTTCCTAAATAAAGGCCAATTTGTTGGGAGCTTGGATTCCTGAGGTTGTTTCCTTTTAGTTTCCCCCCTCAATATGGAATCTATCTCAATTAGTGGGAAATAGGCATAGCAAGACCATAAGGGAACGAATGGGTTTGCCTTAACCCTCTCTCTTCACCCAGCAACTTGCAAAAGAGTAAGTGAATTGGCCACAAACAGTAAACCCCTGGAAATGCTGCTGACGGCAAACTGTGCTGGAGAGCATCTGGGCTGACCTCAGGCTCTGTCTTTTGATGGAGACCAAGTTTCAGGTGTGTGCTCCAAAATGATTTACCTTGACCATTCTCACTCCACAACTTAACAAAAAGCCAAGTGGGATCCTTATTCTTCCAGCAAGATATGATGTAAACACGTATATCTCGGCAGAGCTAGGATTAAGTGGGTTGAAACAGGAACATGTTGTAGAGAATATTAAGTTTAGGGTCAGATATGGAAGATAAACATAAATTTATATTTCATTATTTTATTTCAATATCAAGAAATTATATGCAAAAAAGTCCAGTATATGCAACAGAAGTCAATTCTGGGGTATTGTTGGAAGACTAACCAGAATATCATACCTCTTTGTATGATTTTTCACAATGCATAAGGTATGGCTAGACATACATTTCAGGCAAATGTGTTTTATCAGCTATACACAGAATGGCCCAACAAGATCCCTGGGAACGCACCACGCTTCCTCAGTCTAGACATGCACACAGCACACAGTGCCTGGAAAACAGTCCAGGTGTTGGATCCAACATGTGGACACAAGCTAAAGGGCAAGTACACCGTGAAACAAGTAGCCTTCCCTACGTTTCTAAAAAGGGTGGTGGCCCTCCTTGTACAACCTGTCCTAGTGATGTAAGACTCTATTTCATCTTGCAAATAATCAATTCAATATATGCTAATGGTTTCATAACTTTATAATTGTGCCCTTTCAATCTTTTTCATCCATGCAAGCAGATAGTCAGGATAATGTTAAATTGAAATTTAATCCACTCTGGGAATATAACTTGCGGAGAAAAGGAAATTAAGATAACAGATGAAAATGTCTAAGTAGCCTTAGCTGTTCTTTTATGCCAATATTGTCCTCCCATTGCCCAGCTTTGCTTTATTACAAACTGTATCTGCCCAAGATAAATTCTTACCCTAAATTATTTTAATTAACTTCTGCTGAACTTGTCAGTGTGGATTGTCATCTAACGTTTGTTAGTTAGCTAAAGGGAGAGATTCAGCTCACAGATTATGACTCCAGTTTAGCTATCTGCTCTGAATTTCAGAATCACACAGCTGCTCAAGGCAGGGACAACACAGAATTCAGAGCACTTTACCCAGGGTTTGTCCAGTCAGCTCTAGAAAACCACCCAGAGCTTAGAACCCCAAAACTCCCTGGGTAACTGGTTACAAATGCTTATTTTCATAGTGAAAATCTTTCCTTGTATGTCGCCAGACCCTCTCCTTATTCAGGCCACCTTCTCTCGTTCTTCTGGTATGACTTAAGAAAGAGCCTGGCTTGGACCTCTTGCCAGCATCCTCCTAGGCACTGCAGGGGCACTGTTGGTGCCTCTGAAGCTGTCCCTCCTCCAGGCTGAACAAGCTACATTGAGAGCATTGTGGAAAATGTTGTATTCAAGGAGTTAGCGATTTTGAACAGGACATGTCTGTTCTACAGAGCCTTATACTTAAAGCCTGTGCTGACAGTGGTGAATATTTTGAATGAGATGGCATTCCAGCCTGTCAGAAGAAAATACATGTGATTGTTAGCCACACAAAAGAAAAAGCTCCACGTTGTGGGAAGAAGGAGGAACCTCTCCACAGATGGTAGGGGAAGATCCATCTAATGATGCACAAAAATGGAAAATCCCAGCATCGGAAGAGACCTAAGATTTCCTCACCACCCGTATTTCTGGGGTTTTCCCTACCTTAAGAAAACAGCTATTTTACCACCCTCTATTGTTGCACCCCCTGGTGAAGAGCACAAGCCCAGCTCACTCAGCCTCCCTCACCAGGCTGCATCTTCCAGTACTCTGATCATCTTCACAGTGCTATGCTAAGCTCACCCATGCTCACCAACACCTTTCCTGTACAGGGGCTCCAGGATCAGAGGAAATATTTCATGTGTGGTGAGTGAGGAGTGCTGAGTTGGTGGGGAATAAACACTTCCCCTGACCGATGAATTCCATGTGATCTGTGTGTGTGTCAAGTTCCATCACAATCTTTGTCTTCCAAAAACTGCATGAATTGCAGTGCATTGCAGATTTTTTTTGCCAAGCCAGGCGAGAAGTATATGCTGAAGCATAACTATATGCATTTTAGGGTTAAATGCCTTTGACCAGTTTCTAAAACCCAGAAACTGATCATTTTTTGAGAAATATTACTTATTAAATACAATTTGTGAAGGAATAGGTTTGCAGTCTTTTACTTTGGAATGGGTAAGCAAGTTCTAAAACATTCCTATTTAAGAAAAGATCAAGCAGAAAATATTACTGTAGGCTTTTGATGTAAGAAACCCAGGTCTGCCTCTTTTCTCAGTGAGATTCTGTAGATGTGAAGAGCTAGTAGATTATTGTTACTGCACTTGTCAAGTCATGAAAACCAACTAATTAAGAAAACAAATTTTTGCATGATTTGCTACATCCTTAGAGGATCTTAGAGAAATCATGAATTATTTCCTTAGTGCCGATGTGATTCTATTTATTTTCAAACATTAAAATGTAAAAACAGTTTCCATAGGCCTCATAGGGAGGAAAGGACTAGAATATGCAGTAAAAGATTCAGTTACCAAGAAGATGGTAGAAACATTTACTTCTTAATATTTTTTACATAAAAATTCTTACTTAGTAATATATTCTAGGGTAGATAAAAGGAGTTAACATAGCGTTGCATTGAAATTGCTCTATTGATAGAGACTATGTTTGAGGAGATATATTAAGTAATGTAAATACATATCAGTAGCATGAAATGTTATGAGAACTGCTCTGGAAGTAGTATAATGGATAGCCAATGGATTCTTTCCTACAGGAGATAAGTCAAAGTTACACATGAATACTGTTCAATACTTAGCCTGTAGCACAGATGCATTTACAGCAAGGTAGGTCCATATTTTTCACTAATATACTATTGCTTATTTCCAGAACATGATGGTGTTCCCCTGATTTTTTCAGCCTTCTCTTCTGTTTCACAGTTTCATGTTTTGGGTTCTTTCTCACACCCTGGCCTGTAAACACAGCCAATGTTATTGTAGTTTTCCAAGGAAAATTTTCATTCCTGTTCTTAGAGATATGGACAGCTGATGGACAGTTGTCTTGATCAATGGGATGGGGAGAGGTGTCAACCTTCTCCCACAATCCCTGGCCTTTGTAGAAATACTATATAATGGAGTCAGACTTTTAAATAAAGTAGTTCTTAGTTCATGCCTTCTGATCAAAGTGTGAGTGTGTGTTTGTGTGTGTGTGACAAACTGTGTCAGGATGGATAAACTACTTTGCTGTAAGTCATTTTTACTGGACTAAAATTATGTATACCTTAATGATGCTGTACAATCTCCTACAGTTCTGGATTCTTAAAAAAAAAAAAAACAAAACACCATAAGTACAGTAGTTATATTCATATACAAGGTTCTTTGTATCAGGCTTAACAGTGCACTTCAACTTTATATAGTTAAAAAGTTACATCTAAAGGCAATATGCCAATAGAACACAGAGACAAATACATTATGGACACTATTACAGACAGCATGTAATGAAGGCAGCTACCAATGCCATTGTCACCACACAAGGAGACACAAAATGAGCAATAGCAACAATAACTTTATTCCTCAGAAAGAGTTAAGCTTTGATTCGGACAAAACCATTTCTGGGCAGGAAAGAGAGCTCTTAGTGAAGCCAAAGAATATTAGAAAATGTCAGGACAACCGAATATCTCATCCATTTCCAGTCAAGATGAGCTAGAAACTTTTCAAATTAACATTATAATGAACACAGGACAACATTTTGTCCTCCCATCCCAGTTTATGCACCAAAAGGGAACTGTGCACATCTGTGTTTGGTGTACATGTGTTATATGTTTGTAAACACTAATCTCCTGCACACACATGACTAGAAGTCTTTCACTTTATAAGAAACTACGTTCATTTCCTAAATGAGCAAACTAACTGTGTATTTAAAGGAAGAGGGTACTACTTTAGTAAGATTAAAGGCTATATCAAAAAAAATGCAGGTCTATATTGCCTTAGAATGTAGGACTGCAACACATCAAACAACAATATTTACTGTTAGGCAATATTTTGGAACAAGACCTTCCTAAATTGAGCGCATCCTAAGGAATTAGCCACAGGCATTAAAGCCAGAGGGGGAAAAAATGTGTATGGGCCCCCTGTGACTTGTAACTAGGCACGTCCCAGATACTCACCACAAAACAGTACCATCAACTACGTAGAGTACTACGTGCCTCTTTTTAATCCCTAGGGAGATTACATCTGAAACAATAACTTTTTAACCTGTTTCAGTAAGAACTTTATTATTCACTATTGCTGACCTCATTCTTTCGGTAAGTTTCTGATTTTACAGCTGTTACTGACAGCAGTGAGTGAGGATACTACTGGGTCCAAAGCCTGGAACCAGTTTGCTTAATTCATGTCCTTATTATGGTGCTAGAACTATCTTCCACAATTTGTAAGCTATTCTCTAAGTAATGCTTCTTTCCCATTGCTGCTGTAAAATTTCATGCAATTTCAATAAAATGTTTATCCACAGAGTACAGAGCTTTTACTTGTTCTTGTACAACTTCCATCAGGCTATTTTAAGACAGAAATAAATCATTATAAATCAGTTACCCATGCTTCAGCCAAAAACTGTCTTTTTCATTTGCAGTATTCCAGACAGTCTGGGTTCTCTATTAGGATGCTAAATGGCCTGATAGCTCACCTGCCACCAGGGTCATGGAAGACAATTGACAGATAAGGAGCTTCACCAAAACTGATCAGAGTGAAGAAAAATGGAGAAATAATGTGTAACTTTAGGAGGAGGAACTATGATAAACTGGTTTTGATGAAGAATTACAAAGCACTTTTTCCACAGAACGGAAATTATAAACAAGGCTTTTTAATAAAGGCAAAAAATGCTAAGATGGTACCTAGTATATTACTTAGAGGTCCAGAGCAAAGATCAGCCATATGTCAATAACTGAATTAAAAGACAATGTAAATAAAAACAACAGTCAGTTTCTCCAGGAATTTATAATATGACCTCTAGCAAGAATTTAAATTTTAAATTCTAAATAATCAACTACATTATTTATATCTAGCATATAATTATTTGATTGGTACACTCTTGTTTTGGCAGATAGATTTCTAGAATGCACAAAAGGGCAGAGACCATCAGCTATGAGCAGTCGAAGCACAGGAAATAAAGGACAGACATGTAAAAGACTTCAGGTCCTGAGCAAGAGATCCCTGATTTAGGGATCCAAGCACCTTTATTTTGTGTGGGAAGCATGAAACTGCTTGGATTTGGCAAAGCAGGAAGATGAACAGAGAAGGACATTGCTAAATTCCAGATCCTAATGGTAATCTAGAGTCTTAACTCTTCATGAGAGCCAGGTAACTTTATGCATTCAAAATGCAGAGTCTGTAACTCATGTAATGATGCCTTACAAGCACTCCTTCAAGAAAAAGGCTGAAAATTGTCTAGTGCTTTCAAATGGGGTGAGGAAATGGAGTTCCTGGGTGAGAAGAGGAGCAACAGCAGGAACAGGGAGGAAGAGGAACAGGAACAAGGCCATTGACAATATGTAGGAAAGGATTATTTTCAATGGAATATTTACTCAGGTGGTGCGAGAAAATTGGATCAGTGCCATTTTCAGCCTGAGAAGGTTTAAATATGCATTTCTTATTTCTTAAGAGAATTTCCTGTTCCCCAACTTATTGGCAAGGCAGAATGGAAAACGCTTTCTCCTCCTGTTGAAACTAGGTGACTACAAACATAAGAATTCATGAAGCCAAGAAGAAGCCCTGGGAAAAAAGGGCCAAGTATCCTTGTGCGTAAAGCACTCCTATGAGAAGGGGAGTGCCACAGTCTGGTATTTGCTTATATATATACATTTTATACCAAAAGCTATCGTGTAATGAGAGTAATCTGAGAAACCAAACCCAGAAGCTATGGATATTTTTGTGGCTGACTTTCTAACTGTGAAGCAGGCAAGCCATATTTACTTTTGCACATACCCTTCCATTCCAGACCATTTACCTTTCTCATTTGGAATAACTCCACCACAGGAATAACACCATGGGAATAACTTGGGTCTTTTCTGATTTCAGTCCATAAAGCTGACAGCACTAGAAATAGCCAGGCTGGCTTTCTATCTCTGCAGCCACAGTACAAGCACTGAGGAAAAAAAAGGCGAGGTGGGATTTGGTGGGATTTGTTACAGTTCTAGTATTGTGTATGCACATCATGATTAGCTAGAAGAACTGACATTTTAGAGTGAGATTCAGAATCTTGAGGATTCTGACCCTTCTTTTTTGGAGGATGTATCTGGGAGAGGAAGGGGATAACAACCCAAAATATTCACTGGCTTCTAGTTGAACTGATTACATAACATTTGGCAGAGTAATTTATAATATTCTATGAAGAGAGTTGCCCCCTCACCAAACACGTTAATTCCACATTATTGTCTAAGATTCAATTACAATAAGGAGCAAAGAAGCCCAATTACTTTGGGTAATTGATGCAAGGCAAAGATACTAAGCAGCTGCAATGTAAGTCTTACATCATGTGCTCTTTGGATTTGCGGAAGATAATTTCACAATGATGTGACTACCTGGCAAGCACAGGTTTTCTTGAAAGTTTCTCTTTTAATTGAGTTGCTTAACCCTTTCTAAGGCTTCTACAATTTTTAGGTCTTTGACAAGAGCAAAATATTGAAGGGAAGTAAAAGATAAAAAAGCAAAAAATAAGAAAATAATAATAAATAATAATGTAGAAAAGTTCTACTTGATTATTTTCAGTGTTTGTGCCAAAAAACACATCCAAATGAAAGGCTGCAGAAAGTATACATGCTGTCATAAGCATGTGTTTAATTGTCTTAGTTCTTATTACTTTGAGAGTTTTCAGTTAATGTTCATTCAACTTGGAAATTAATTATTAAATATTCCATCCCTGAAAACAAGGAAATGTTTTCCCATTTTTGTCTGCCATCTAGTGTTAAGAGGCAGAATACGAGTGTTTGCAGAGCCCAAAATATTTGCTAGCACTACACAGATTCTGTCCATGTCATACTATGCTGATGAAAACAGAAACCAGTGTTTTCCCTAAAGCTTGACTGAAAAAGTTAGATATAAGCAATTACCTCAGACATTATTATTAGCAGAATAGTCCTGTACCAATATATGTTACCTTGTCACAGTGCTTTGAAATTCTTGCTGTTTTTTTTAAATTTGTTTGAGTCTCTTAGGTCTATAGTTCCACATTTTCAGAATACCATCCATAATCAATATGGCAAGTATAATAAACGAATGATATATACAAAAATGCTATTCATATAATGGCTTTTTATCAAACATACAGTGAGAGTAGGTGCAAAACTATTTTCTCAAAATAAAAAACTTCCATGTTTCATAGATCAATAGTGAGAATCTGAGACTGACAGATTTTGGAACCATTATTTCTGGTAAATATCCAATTTTTTATCAAAATGCCTCATAATCCATTATGACTTTCTCTCCAAGAAGCAGTCCAAGACAAACATACAAATATGAATGTTAGAAGTAATTAATGGCATTGAAAAGTATAGCATGCCTATAAATGAATACAGGTAACTCACCTGAATTATTGACACCACAATACTTGGGCGATAACATGACAAAAATCATGTACACCAAAGAACTCTCTTTAAAACAGGAAGATTCACCACAATTGATGTGTAACTTGATTTACAAGTTTTCATCCTACCTACAAAAACATGTATTAACAGGTATAATGAGAAAATGTTTTGAAAGCCTTTGATTTTTTAAATTTAGTAACAGAGATAGAATGCATTAAAATCAAACTACTCTCAGTGTTGTCCTAAACTGAAAACAATCATGTTTCAAGGGACCACTCTGAAAGAGCTTGAGTGCTGGGTATGCAACCTAACAGAGATCAACAAAATCCCACCAATAATAACAACAATGGATTTCTTTCTTGATACTTCCCATGGAAAGTACTGAAATGGAAGTATTTTTCAAATAGCTAATGTATACCCTATTAAAATTTAAATATATCTCAAAATTATTTAAGTGAAATTATATCTATATTATGTAAAAATAACAGTTGGCCACTATATGAATACCATATGTGGATTCATCTCTCTTATCTAGAAAGCAGGTATTTAGTCAAACAGAATGAATGTAAATTTGACCACTAAGAGAGCTTATAAAATTAGTCTATCTTTTAAACGAATTTGAGATAATTTCTTCTTAATGTCATGACTACCATAAAGAGAATACTATATTGGCAAAATGTCCGAGAAGGTGCAGAATTTGAGCCGGGGAATACATAAATTTATCTTTTCCTGTCCAGTGTTTTTCAGTTGTTTTGTATTGTTTCATGGTTGTTTTGCGAAGCTGATGAATCATGCACCTCTGAACAGGTCAGATCAGATAGATCTGCTCATCCTGGGGGATAGTGATGCGGCAAGAACACACGGGTCTGTGATTGGACCAGAAATGTGAAATCCTTGAATTTTTTCCTTAGCAAAGGCATGAATCAACACACCATTGTACATATCCCTGTGGTGAGATGAATGTCTGAGCAGCACAAGAGAGAATTCTACAATGAGATTATGGGATAATGTGTGACTGTTTAGGAAGGAACCATGTGCAGCTAAAAGGGATCAGTTGCCTCCTTCCTCCAAGACCTTATTTGCCAGTCAAAGAGAGGCAGGATGTGCCCTGGCAGGATGAAGCTTATCATGTCCAAACTTCCTTCTTACTGAAGTTGTAGGTCTTGTTTTGCCTTAGCTTTTGTTGTTGTAAGAAAGTAAGCTACCCTGCCTAAAGCCAGCTCAGCCTGTGGCTTACAGATGGGCCACTGCTTCTTAAGTCATCTGATGAGATCCAACTTGCTTCAGCACATTGGCAAATGCATTAGAGCCCTGGGGCTTACAGAAGAGCAAACACATCCAGGGAAGCTGCTACAGGTAACACTGCTACACATTCTAAAACTATCTGTACTGTGTTGCTCTCATAACAGTACCCAGGCTTTTACATGAAGTAACTCATACATCAACAGACAGTGAAACTTCCCTGCTTAGCTGCACATGGCACTTAGGGCAGACCCCACAACTGTTTGAAATATTTGGTTCAAACATAAGCTCAAGCATATATAATGAAATCCTGCGATAAATTAAAGAATAGTAGATAAATCTTGAAAACATGGGTATACCACCACTAGGTAATACAACCAGATGTGTAGTAATCTACAAACAAAGCAGGCAGACCATACCTGCAGAACAGGACAGAAAGCAGGAACCCTGGAAACATTTAGTAGGGAACAGATGAGCACCTGGATATGAACTGTCACAGTAGTGTGCAAAAGGATCCTAATAATACATGGCTCGTGAGTTATTTGTGGCCACTGAGTGCTTCACCAAGGAAGTGACATGCCTTGAATGTCATTGCATTGGGTTAATGTGACAAGGTTTTGGTGGGGAAGAGTGGGGAGTGGGACTACAGGGGTGGCTTCTGCATAAAAACATCAGAAGCTGCCCGTGTTGGAAGGTGTCAGTTCCAGCAGGCTCCAAGATGAACCTGCCACTGACCAAAGCTGAGCCCATCAGCAATGGTGACAGTGTGCCTGTGATAACATATTAAGAAAGGATAAAAACTTCTGCGCAGCAGCAGCTGGGAAAGAGGGGTGAGAATATGTGAGATGGACAACTTTGAAGGCATTTGGGTCAGTGAAGAAGGAGGGGGAGGAGGTGCGCCAGGTGTTGGAGCAGAGATTCCCCTGTAGGTCCTTGGCAGACCCCATGCCAGAACAGGCAGGTGCCTGAAGGACTATGACTCCATGGGAAACCTGCACTGGAGCAGGCTCTTGGCATGGAGAGAGGAGTCTATGCAGGAGCAGGTTTGCTGTCAGGACCTTAGCCGCTGCAGGAGACCCACATTGGAGCAGTCTGTTCCTGAAGGACTGACTCTGTGGAAGGGACCCTCACTGGAGCAGTTTGTGAAAATTGCAGCCTATGGGAAGGACTAACACTGGAGAAACATGTGGAAGACTGTCTCCAGTGGGAAGGACCCCACACTGGAGCAGGGGAAGAGTTGAGAAGTCCTCCCATGGAGGAAGAAGGGGTGGCAGAAACAGTATGTGTTGAACTGACTGCAGGTCCCATTCCTTGTCCCCCTGCTCAGCTGTGTGAGGAGCAGGGAGAGAATTTGGGAGTGACGTTGAGCCTGGAAAGAAGGGAGGGGTGGGAGGAAAGTTTTAAGACTTGATTTTGTTTCTCATTATCCTACTCTGATTTGATTGGTAATAAATTCAACTAATTTCCCCAAGCTGGGGAAACTTTCCCCAAGTTCTGCCCATGATGGTAAATGGTGAATCATCGCTCTCTGTCCATATCTCAATTCACAAGTCCTTTATTCTATTTTCTCTCCCCTGACCAGTTGAGGGGGTGACAGAGCGACTTTGGTGGGCACCTGTCATCCAGACAGGGATGCCCTGCTCTGGGAGATGTGGATAGTTTAACCTGTTCAATTTATAAAAAAATACATGATAAAAATTACAATATTTAAGGAGTATAAATTTTCCCTTGGGGAATAAAATGCAAGGCAAGAAAATAAATTTTACTTCATTATTTGTGAGGAAGAACAGAAGCAGACAACTGGGATCTGAAACTGTAAGTGTGACGCAACCCTTCTAACCCTCATGGTAAGGCCGCCATTGTTCCACCTGAGCACACAGTGCATCCATACTCTCGTGCCGTTGTCACCCGAAGTTTTGGCAACTTCACTAGTTTTAATGAATGCCTGTGTTCCAGGCAAGTCACGCCGGCAGGAATCTCAGGGCCTGCTGCTGCTCTGAAGCCTGGCTGGGGAAGACCAAGGTGCTCACTAATCCTGTCCGAACCATTAAAAACATGTCTGTCATCGTTCCTTAAGCATTAAGCAGGAGATGGCGGGGAGCATATTCCCAAGGCACCTGCACCGAGGAGCTACGGAGGCTGGGTAGGGGCCCTTCTCTTCCCAGCCCCTTGCTCCCAGTGACTCCATAGGGTGCAGCATCAAGAGCGCTGGGGCACAACCCGCTCCGTTGTGCCCGACCGGAAAGCCAGACATGTCCTCGGCTGCGCCAAACACAGTGCGGGCAGCAGCACGGAGGCGGTTTTGCCCCTCTGCTCTGCTCCGCTGGGACCCCACCCGGAGGGCTGTCTCCAGCTCCAGGGTCCTCAACACAAGAAGGGCATGGACCTCCTGGAGCAAGTCCAAAAGAGGGCTATGAAGCTGGTAAGGGAACCGCAGCACCCCGCCTACAAAGACAGGCTAAGAAAGCGAGGGCTGGTCAGCATGGAGAAGGTTGTGTGGGGACCTCAAAGCACCTTCCAGCAGCTGAAAGGGATCGACATCGAAGCCACAGAGAACAGCAACTATAATGACAGGACAATGAGTAATGGGCACAAATTGAGAGACGAGAAATTTAGGTTAGATATGAGGAAGAAATTCTTTACTGTGAGGGTGGTAAGGCACTGGGTCAGGTTGCCCAGGGATGCGGATGCCTTGACCGCGGCAGTACCCAAAGCCAGGCCGGATGGGGCTTTGAGCGGATAACCCCTCCCGCCCNTTTGTGCTGCCGCTCTCGGCGGCGTTTCTGGGAAATGGCGCAAGGCAGGAGGCGCCCCCGTGCCTATATAGCCGTGGGGCCCGCGGCCCGGCTGTCACCCGGCGGGACAGGCACGGTGTAGGCAGAGGAGACTGTAAGTAACGATGGCGCTGCCGGCGGTGGTGTCGCCTCTGCTGTCGCTGTGGAATCGGCCTGCGCAGGAGTTGGCCTGCGTGCCCGCCTGGCAGCCCTTCTCGGCGTTTGTCACAGACGCTGGAGAAGCTGGGGCTTGCTTTTTCGGCAAATAATAGATTTGCGCCTGCGTTATCAGCACAGCTCTGGTGTGCTGTGTAAAACGCTGCTCCACCAGTTGCATCTTTCTTTGCAGAGTTAGGATTATGTTCTGCCCTTGGCTCTTAGGATGGGCGCGTCTCGTTGAACTTTGCTCAAAGTATTGGTGTCACTTCTCCCCTGTGAGGAATTCTGCCAAGGGGTGGTAGTATAATGGCATTTGAAACGTGTCTGCACAAGATAATTTGCTGAAGAAACAGCAATCACTTTTCTATATGTCACAAGTGTTTTTGAGAAGTGTCACATTGCTCAAGATGAGCTTAAACTGGACTTTAGGGAGTAGCATGTTGAAATGTTGGGGTGAGCTAGCAAACGTCCTGAGCAGTAGATATTCCCAAGAGGTTATTTTATTTGAGTGTTTATCTATCTTTACCAAAAGGATACATAAGCTTCATCTATTTTAAACAATTCTGCGATTTTAGTTTAACTTGTTTCTCTTTGGGTTTTCCATTGTTGTGTTTTGTTTTCTTTTTCAGGCAACACGGTATTACAGACCTTATTTATTGACATAGATTTTTTGGAATGAAGTAGAAAGCAACATAGAAAGCGTGCAATTATTTATAAGTAATGACAGTTCATTCATCCTTGGACGCATATTTATTCTTTTTGATTAACCCAAAAAATCTTTGGTGGAAGCAGAGAAACAAATACCTGTGTTTCTGTAGACCTAAAGCGTGCTGGAGGATAAATCATGCTGCACACCTGAGAGTTTTTCGTACAAGTGAGCCTTGGTGTAAGTGGGCCAAAAGCAAAACGTTTTGGTATAACAAGTACATTTATAGCCATGAGTTTTTATACTACAGAGTTTCCAAACTTTTAACTTCTTCTTCTAAAGGACTGGCAAGGGTTAGCATTCGCATGTCACGAATTAAGAACACTATAGAATCTGTTTCAAAGGCAGTGTCTGGCACTCACAGTGAACTGGTGTCACGGATAGCTCGATTAAAGTCCCACTCAGGTACTTTGGGTAAAGCAAATAAAAGTAGTGCAGATGCAAGTAACATCAGCACAAATCAAGAGAATGACAAACAAGTTACAGATGTCAGAACTCAGGATGATTGCAACAGAGGCCCAGCTGCAAAGAAAGCCACTTGTGCAAGTGAAAACTTGCAATCTGTGTTAGTAAAGTCAAGCGGCACTTGTCAAGATACTCCAGAAGTTTCAGAATCTACTAAAAACCACCTTTTTCATATAAGCTACTTTTCTACAAATTTTGGAGAGACTTACAACTTCGTAGCTGATCATATCAACTTGTACTTTAGTAATTCTGTTATGGAACAAGGAAAGAAAGGGAATGCTTTATTACAGGACTCTGAAAGTGAAGAGGGGAATAAGGTTGTTGCTTCATCAGCAAATACTGTAACAAGTGAAGAAAAGAGCGTGGATTCAGCAGGTACTTCAGCTCCTGAAGCAGAGACCTTGGGTACTGAAAAGACAAATACTGCTCTCCCGGTTTCCACTAAAAAAAGTATTGCAAACTTTCTTTCGTATCCTAGTAACAGTGTGCAAGCTTTTGTAGACAGCTATATTGGTGGGTTGGTTCCAAAGTTAAGATCTGATACAAAAGTTGTTTCACCCGAAAAGAGTAAACAGCAAGAACAAGAGGTGCCTGAGAAGAGTGATGAGGACAAACCAAAAGAGGCTAGGACTGCAGAAGAGAGGGAAAAGCATCTGTCTCTTCAGAGGGAAAAGGCAAGTCTTTGTTTAGTGTTAATTTATGGATTGTTTCTATGTCTATTTTACACAAGTATATATATATGCTACACTGATGTATATACCTATATGTAAGCATAGATGCACATACACATTTACTTACAGAAGTATATACCTGTGTATATACTTAGGTACATGTGTACGCATACTTCTACTTATAGATAAGTACTTGTACTTCCATGTAAGTGTATATGTGGAGTTCCTGCCCACAGCATGGAGATTGGAACTAGATGATCTTTAAGGCCTCTTCCAACCCAAACAGTTCTGTGTACTTTGATGAATAAGTACATATGTAAAACTATATAGATTTTATATATAGATACAACCTTACAGATTGTATATACATATGCATGCTATATGTAAACTTATACATATATGTACTTAAAAGTTGGTATAGATAAATCTGTGTATAAGTATTAAATGTTTTATGTAAGTATAGATATGTTTATGTAAGTTTATGTATAAAGAGTGTGTGTGTATATATATATACACACACCTGTGTGTGTGTTGTGGGTGCATATATTTAGTTCATATATACGTAGAGTCCATAATTACAGACAGATTGAGTTGTGCTTTTTTTTTTTTTTTTTGTACTTAGAGTAATTTTACAGTTCATGGTTTGTTAATGGTTTAAATACCAGACAGTTGCCCTGAAAATCCGTCTGAATACATACTGACATGTTTGGTATTCTTGCTGTAAACTTTATTTAGTTTTCTACTAAATAAAGAATCAAAAGGTTTTTGTTGACGATTTAAGCAGTGCTTACTTGGAACCTGTATGAGATCTCTAGTACAACATGCTGTTCATTGCTTCTGAGAAATCTTAAAATAACAGGTTGAAATTAGTCTTGACAAATTTTACACGCTTCTTAGAGTAGTTTTATGTTGTCTGTTTGTCTTCTTTAGATCATTGCAAGAGTGAGTATTGATAACAGGACTCGAGCTTTAGTTCAAGCCATACGGAGATCCTCTAATCAAAGAGTCTGCATCAACAGGGTTGAAGAACTGACCTATCATCTTCTAGAATTTCCAGAGAGCAGAGGAGTTGCAATTAAGGTGCAAATAGTTTTTATGCTTAGATAAAAAACAATCTGACAAACGATTGATCTAGAATAACAAAAAACCTCCTTCTGTGCTTTTGTGAACTAGTCATATTTCCTATTTGCAAAGATTACAGTTTGTCTCTTTTTATAAGTTTTTAGCTGGTGCAAGCAGCTTTGTATGCAAACTACAGGGAGTTTAGCTAAAGGCTCTTAAGGTTGCAATGTTTAATTTAGAAGCGTACGGCATGGTCATGTGGATAGGTAGTATAGCTTTTTCCAGTGATAGATAAAGGTCGTACACTGTGTCCTCTGTGGCAGTTGACCAGATGGGAATGTGCTGTACAGTTGATCTGTATATGCACAGTACTCTATGCTTGTTTACATGCTTTCTGCGAAAAGAGATGGCAAGAGAACCATCAAATAAGTACATGTAATCTAGTCCTACTTGTTTTCTTCCCTACATTGAGAGGGCAGGAGGGGGTGGTAGACTATTCTAGAGGTACTAGCTGAATCACAGCATTTGTCAACCTTGTGCCTTTTTCACAAGATGTGGCAAACCTGTGACACGGACTGTAGAATTTCTGGACAAGTAGCCTTTGGGAATGGAGTGCAGGGCAGGTGAATCACCTGGGCAGGGTACAGGTCAGGCATTCACATAAGTAAATGTGAATTACTTTATTAGGAAAGGGTGTATTCACTACTCCCATTTTTATTGGAATGCTGTATATCTTTGTGGTAATGTACATTTTAAAAATACTCTGTGTGAGAAAGCGTTTTGTATTTTGTTTTGATAGTGGTGTACTTAAAAGGCATTTCTTGTTTTGAAGCAGTGTGGTATTTATTAAGCAAGTCTGGGTGTGCTTCATACTTGAGCATACCCGTGCTGATGTGATACTAAGTCAATAACACTAAACTGGTAAATGTAGCTTTCCCAGCTATTCTAAGTATTTACATACCATCTTGATTGTTTTATTCTGATAGGTAGTTACTAGAGCAATGACATCCTTTCTTTCCCATGTGAGAGAAAGACATGGGTAAATACAGATTTGAAGAAGTTTTCTTCCAAGTTCAACTAGGATATTACTTCTGTACTTCAATGCTACGGTAGTAAATTTAAGAATGGATTATTCTGGTTTAAACATATGGTTAGAATGAAATATCCTTGTATTTATCAACAGGAAAAATTAATCCCATGCCTGTTGCGACTGAGACAGGCTAATGATGAAAGTCTTCAGGCTGCTGTTAGAGAAACCTTAGCTCTGATTGGATATACAGACCCTGTGAAAGGCTGGGGAGTTCGAGTCCTCACTATTGATGGAGGAGGAACAAGGTAAAACTTCTAGGGTTTCACTTACTTGTAACCTTTTTAATACTGTAACTAGAAGTAAAATTTCAGTCTCGCTTTGATAGATAAATGCCCAGAGAGGCAATTTATGAGTTACATTTCTGTTACATTTGACTGTCTAAGGGATGGGTATTGGTTTTTTTAATGCATTTCTGCTTGAATGGTGTTTGTTTTGGTGCTCATTTTGCCATGCAGGTATCTGATTCTATCACAACAGAGTTCGCACCGCAGCATGCCAGATACTGTTTTGTGCTAGAGTGGGACAAATCTGATGGTCTCTAATGCAACTCTCCCATTATTTCAGAGACATTGAATTGAAGCCAAGCGAACCACATTGGAAAATACTGTGCCCCAGGGGGCATTATATAGCCTTGTTAAGACAAAAATTAAAGTGCTGTGTAGTAAGGATGCAGCTAAAATCTATCCTTAGTGTACATCCACAGAAGCTGATCACCTCCCAAGCCTTTGCTGTAAAACACTATGGCTGTAGCTGTTGAATATGATTTTTGGTATACCTGAGTATGTCATTCATACTTAGTGTTCATCATTCTATTTTAACTGTGTTCTGCTGCTCTTATATTTTCTGAACTATTCAGGATTCTTACTGTTCCAGTTATTCAATTATAATTAGTTATAATGAAGCAAAGGTGATTGAAAAATGATTAGAGCTTTGTAAGATAAGCCTGCCATTGTATGTGAAGGGGAATTTTGTGTTTCAGGGGTTTAGTTGCACTTCAGACTCTACGGAAACTAGAAGAATTAACTGGAAAGCCGGTTCATCAACTTTTTGACTACATCTGTGGTGTAAGCACAGGTAATTATTAAGTCACAAGTTGGAGTTTTGCTATCAATATAGTAAAAGAATATCTGCGAATAAACACTGATTTTGCAGTTTCTTACCAGTGTAAGCTGGGAAAGTACAGTTTTGATTTCTGGAGTCTTTCTTTTTGCTTCTGAATAAGAACTTTGGGCAGTTCATGATAAACTTTTGGCTTCAAACTGATTTGTTGTTTTTTCAATTTACATGAGATCTTCAATTTGCACACAGAAACCATTATCTTAGATATTCATGGAGCATTACAGGTTACTAAGGTAATATTCCTCAGGAATTGATACCAGGTCAGTCGTATTTCCTTTATTTACGTTAACAGCGATGTTTCATCTTTCTTAATTACCTGCCAGAAGGACGGAATGTGCCTGTAGCAAGATCTTGAAAGCTCTAAATTAGAGGAAGTGGCTGGTGCTGTGGTGCCCTCTGTTCATACTGGTCTGTACAGACTGGAGAAGTGGCTTGGCAGGTTCTGTAAAGCCAAATACAAACCCCTCGATCTGAGGTGGGCTGACGGCCTAGAAACCAGCTTTGTAGAAAAGGACCTGGTCTTGTCTGGAACAAGTTGGACATGAATCATTGCTGTACTCTAGAGCAAAAAAAAAAACCCACCACATTGGCTTGCATGGACATAAACATACCCAACATTTAAGGGTCTTCGTTTAGACAAAAATGCCTTGTTGTGGGCTCCTCTCTAACCCCTTAATCTTTTGGGTATGTTTTTGTACATCTGGCAGAGAGCCAAGTAGATGGTCAAGAGTCTGGAGCTCATGACATGTAAAGGAGAGAGTGCAAAAACTGGGTTTATTTGACATTGAGAAGAGAAGGTTAAAGGTAGGCCTTTATCCTGGTTCAGCTAATGGGCAAATAAGGAGATAATGGATAATACAATAATTTTGGAAGTGCACAGTGATAGGAGAAAAGCCAACAAACAAGTTGGAGTATGGAAAGTTATAATTAGGTAAGGAATCATGTTTTTCTTGCAGGGATGGTCAGACAGGGGAAGAAGCTGCCTGCACAGGCTGTGTAATCTCCATCCATGGAGACACTCAAAATTTGGCTGAACAAGTCCTGAGTAACCTATTCTAATTATACCTGTTGGAGAAAGAGGTTGGACTAGATGATGTCTACGGGTCCTTCCCAGACTTAATAACTCTTTTGACTCAGTGATAAGTTACTCCTCCCTAGAAAGCAGGAAACTCCAAAGCTTAAGTTTCTCCTTTAAAGACAGTAATCTCCTTCAGAAATTATGTTAGATCAGTAGCAGCACACTTATTTTTTGTAACTTAGGAGGTACTACTAACTACGCTGTAGTTTACTAGCTCAGTTTCCTAGAAACCCACATTCTTCAAATTTTTTGCTATACTTATATTCTACACAGTTTAATTCAGAAATTATATTAAACACTGAACAGCATGAGTAGATAAAGAGTGTTTTGAGAGATTCACTTAATAGACTCAAAATAGTGGAGGAGAATGTTTAGGTCTCCTAGACTGAATTTGTTTGTAGGCACAATATAGTTCCCCGCTTTACATTTTTAAGAATCTTCCAAATAAATCCTGCATTAGTTAGTTTAGCAGTAAGTGGTTATTTCTTTGGAAGATGGTTTCCCTACAAAATACTTCTCCAGTGTCATCCTCAATGATAATAAAGATGTTTTACCTTGGATAGAGAGGCCTTGTGTTCTTAATTTACTCCCATTACTGTCACTAGAACTAACTTTTTAATTCTTCTTCAGATTTTGGGATTTATTGGGTACTTACTGCTAGTAAGTACTTAGAATAGTCTTTTAAATTTTGTTTACATAATTAAGCTTTTGTCTGCAGTTGTCCAGCTTGCAAGAATAAATGAAAAGACATGTCTGGGTGAGATTGTGCATGTTTGCCAGCACTGCTGGCAGTTCTGTTTGTGTTGACAGTCCATGTGCTGGTAGTCTTGCAGCTGAATGAGTTGTGCTTTACAACAGTGATGGATTAAATGATGGGAAGGATGCCTCTTGTGCACTGCACTTCTCTTTTCTGCAGCAGTTTTTGCATATCTTACTATTGTTCAGCTGTTTTGCCTTTGAAATTAGAAATGCCCTTCCTGTGAATTCATCACTGTCTTTGTAGTTTTCTTCCCTGGGCTTCTCTTCAGAGGGTGGAAATGCAGGCAGTGACACAGAAAGATCATTGCAATGGTGCTGTAATAGGCCCTGCATACTTTGAATCTGGTCACCAAAACAGCAAATGTGTGATATTGTAGAACTGGTGCTGGAGAGTTGAGAGGAAGAGAATGTGGCAGAGAATCACAGCATCACACAGAATTGTTAGGTTGGAAGAGACCTCCAGGTTGATCAAGTCCGACCCAACCCTAACCTTAACTAAACCATGGCACCAAGTGCCACATCTAGTCTTTTGATTTGCATGACTCAGGAAAATGGTGTTTCTCTGCTACTAGGGGTTAAGTCTGCATTGAATACAGGCATCTGGTGATTTGGCAATTGAGAAAGTTTCTCTTGATGAAACTTTGTGTCAAGTAGGCCCAGCTTGCCATAAGCATGTGTGCTACCTTTAAGAAACTGAGACCAGCAATCCCCTAAAGCTCAGCCATTGCAGTGGTGGGCGCTGTGAGAGTGAAAAAGGGCTTGGAAGTCATGTTTCCCTTAAAGCCATCTGTAACTTCCTGCATGTAGTATTTTCTGCAATGCATTATATTCTTACTTCATTTCAAGAATTGGCACCTTTTAAAATTAATTTTATTCAAGCCTATGACATTTATTTCCAGATTGAAAAAAATCATGTGTCCTAATTATTTCTAGTGCTTAATTACACATTTTCACAGTATGGCACAACTAGATTTAAAGGTTATGTGTGTCCCTTTTGGTTTAATATATCTAATAGTTGTAGTAATGCATTAACTGTATTTTTCCACAATCCTTTTAGTGGTATTTACCAGCAATGCTTTTTGCATGCTGTTACTTTGTTCCTACAAGGGTAGGTAATAATTTTTGTCAGGCACACACTAGATGGCAGCATGTATGAAACGAATTATAAATGGTTGCAACCAAATGTAATCTAAACTACTGAAATCTCCTTCATTTTTTCAGAATTTTCCTAGAATATGTCTCTACTGACTTAAGAGTTTGCACGGTAGCAAATAATTCTCCAAATAAATGTTTAATACTACAGCAAAGATTTCTCTTAATAGTTTCTCTTTCCACATAAAGTAGTGGATTTCATTTGCTTTCTGCCATATGCTTGTTGGAATCTGTAAAATGAAATAATGTAATTTTTCAACTTCTCGTATTTCTGTTTTTGAAAATAGACTTTTTCTATCTTGTATATGTTCTTTTAAAACATGGTTTGTGATCTCTGAGCAGTAATTTAGTGATATAAATGTCAATGAGTCTTGCTGTTTCAAGACAGATGTTCTGTTAACCAATGAACTACATTAACTGGTAATCCATTTTTTGTAATCTTACTCCAGGATACATTTTACATTGCAAAATATTTGTTTTTTTCAGGAGCTATATTAGCTTTTATGTTGGGGTTGTTCCATATCCCCCTGGATGATTGTGAAGAACTGTACCATAAGTTAGGATCAGATGTTTTTAAGCAGAATGTCATTGTTGGAACAGTCAAAATGGGCTGGAACCACGCCTTTTATGACAGTGATATATGGGAAAAAATGCTCAAGTAAGTAAAAGATGATCAGGTGAAAAAATAATTAGTGCAATGGCTGAATGCATTTGGTTTTGTTATTGCTTCACTGGTGTGCAGATTCTTTAAACAACTAGAAAGGATTAACATACGCTCTCATTCTTTGGAAATAGCTGTTTTCATATTTACCAAAATGTTGAAAGCTTTTAATGTAATGATTTACATTTCCGGGGAATAAAGTAAGATTTACTGATTTCTGATTATATTCCTGTCTGCTTGCCAGCTCTGCTTGATCTGACTCATTGCAGATTTGCTACAAATTTTACTAGCCACCTGCTGTGCCTTTTTTCTTAAAGGAGATTGGTGAAAAATGAAATAATGTGCTGTAGTAGGGATTTTTAATGTTTGCTACTATATTGGAAGACTTTGTCCATTGCCACTTTATTTGAAAGGGAAATGAGCTGATATTCTTGTTGGACACACAATCACACACATGTGCACACTATCTGGTGAAAAGGCATGAACTATTTATTACAACATCTGACTTCATTTTTATAGCATTTTTACACAGACCAGGGATTGGGGGAGAAGATTGACCCCTCTCCCATCCCATTGGTCAAGACAACTGTCCATCAGCTGTCCATTCCACCAAGAGAAAGAATGTAAACTGACTTCCTCTTAACAAAAACATTACTTCTGTTTATAACACCCGTGTGTGAGAAAGAAACAAAAACTGTGAAAACACTGGAACTGTGAAGCATCAGAAAGCTGAAAAATCAGGGTGACAAGCTGTAAGGATTGCAATGAAAAATTATCTGCAGTGTCAAGAGTTGTCTGTGCAATGTATTCACATGCATTGGTGGCTATTCAGGAAAAACCACTAGAAAGAACTATTATATTACAGGTTTTAGTTCTTAGGTTTATTCATCTGTATTTGTATTGATAGTTCAGTTGTTTATAATTTTTAGTAAACAAATTTTGTGGTTTCCCAACCAGCATAAGTTGACCCTGCCACTGAAGGAACTGGAACAATCTTTTCTGAGAGGAAATGTAAAATGGTAAAAGGTTTCCTTCTGATAAGTAATAACAAGTTCCTTTGGGAACGTGATTACCGTGTTTTATGAGATTAAAAGAGTTTTTATGACGTAGTAGTGGGAATACCAGTGTGGTCTGAATTTTAAGCATCTTTGATGAAGTGGAGAGAAAAGCTTCTAAACATTTCTTCTCTGTGCTCTTGCATACTTTTGGAAATAAATACATTTATCTAATTATTACCATGAGCTTCTCAGATATCTGAAGGTCTTTTTTTAGAAGTTAGATTTTTCTCTGTCTTCCTTCATTACCTTTCCCACCCAATTAAAAGAAGTCTTGTGAAAATCACAATTACCTCATGTGAAAGTATTTTACATACCTTTAATTAAAATACTGTTGTTTTTCTGCAGCTACACGTAGCACATGAGGGAGGTAAAGAACTGCTCGTGTGCAATAGACAAAAGCAGGCAATTAATGTATTATCCATAGAGTAAATTAAAAATTAAATGTGCTGATTAACAAATGACTTCTTGGTGACCTGCAATGTTAAAGGGAGATGCTATCCCTGCAGAGTATTTTGTTGAAGGGATTCTTAGAGGCTTCCCTGTGGTGTGGGGGCCTGGAGCTAAGAAGGAAATATTAAGATTATATAGTATCTCTTTACAGCAATATTGAAGATCAGGTCTAACATTTTCATAACATGGAGAAACTTCTTTATGTTTTGCTTTGAATTTAAAAGCATTACTTATGCTGTGTGCGTTTTTGTAGTTTAACTGGTAACTTGTCAGCTTGGTGTGAAATAGAAACAATCCTCTGACAATGCGCAGACCTGTAATACATGTTTAGTCCTACCACAATTATCAGTGGTGGTATTTTCTGTCAGAAGGTATTCTTGCTGAAAATAATTAAGTTGATGTTTCATCAGGCTAATGTTCCATGCATTCATGGGGTATATTATAAATTCTATTTCAGAAAATGACAACTAATTTTGGTTAACTGACATTTTATTCAGAGTACTTTAGGGAATTGGTTTCATGTGTTCTGCACGTGTCTGTTTTGACTCCTCTTACGTGTTTCTTGAGTTGCAATTTGAGGACCAGTTTTAATAATTTATGTTACGCAGAAGATTTTACTTACAACATACCAGTGTATGTAATGCTGTATTGAATTGTATTTGTAAGATCCTGGCTCATAGTTCCAGCTTCTCTGTTTTCTTTTGACTGTTGTTGACATATACAATTTTCTTCTTGCATGCTGTCTTAAGAAACTACCGGAGAAATTTGGTGAGCAGCTAGGGGTTTTCACAAGGTAGCTAAAATCTCATGTTGGGGATTTATAGTCTTGAGAAGCAATCAGTCACTGTACGGAGCATAGGGTAAAAATTACATGTTCCCTTTTGGTAGGAAAATGGATAATGCATGTGTTTGGGAATCAAGTAATAATACTTCAGTATTTGTTTTGCAGAGTGAAATATAAATTAACAGTGGTCTCCAGTGACTAGATGGGCAGCACATTCCATACCCGCACATGGTATAAAAGTCTCTCCTGTAGGTTTGGTAAAGATGTCATAGTTTCTTGGTACTACTGTTGTTGTTATAAGAGGGTAAAAGTTACAATTTTGCCTTTTGCAATGAGTGCTCTCTCTCCAGAGTATTTGCATTACTGCTGTAGCCCATTGGAGTGTTTGTCCCAGCAAATGGTTGGCAATATATTCTTCATAGCATTATTGAAGTAAGCGTTGCAACATTACTGACTTGAAGCAATGAAAGAGCAATGTTTGTGCAAGAGAATCACTGTTTAAGTAGGTCATGTCTAGAGGACATAGGTCACAGACAGACACAAACAAAGTAGATACGATGGCAAAAGAAATTATGTGTAAAGTAATAACAGATGAGTGGAAAAATGTAAAATGCTTACAGGATTTAAAGTAACTTTAATATCAAAAGTGATTTGGGTGTTGTCATGGACAATTTAATGAAACATATGTATGCTTGTGGTCAAACAAGATGATTCAGTGTGTGACAGTTGGGATTGAAAATACAAAAGATACTATAATGCCGTATATTAATTTGCAATGCAGTTTCATTTAAAATATTAATTACAGTTCTGGTTTCCCCATTTTAGAGAATATTTCTGTTGCAAGATTGGGGAAAATGTAGCCAGTGACCTAAAGACAACACACATTAGGAGTCTTTATCATTAACAAAAGCAAACGAGTTAAAGTGGTAATTTGAGATAGTCAGGCATCTTGAGAATTATGAGTTTCTTATTTTCTTTGAAAATGGGGGACTATTCAATAAAATTAAAATTAGAAGACTTTATTTTTTAACACAGTATGTGAATAAACTGTGCAATTACTTCTGCTGTGACTTCATAAAAGAAAATTGAACAGTGAGACAAATACATTTATTTAATTGGCAATTACAGTATTAATGCTAGCAACAGAACCAAAATAAATGTGGAGGTGATATTAAACTTTTCTCCTTAGACTGTAATGTCTGAAGTTGCACAGTAGTTTAAAGGATTTCTTGCACCACTCTGGCGTACCAGTTTCTGGCCTTCATAAAAAAACAGGAGTGATGAGATAGTTTTTCAGTTTGATGGTTCCCATAATTAAGCAGAGGATATTGCTTATGCATTTTTTTAATCTTTGCGTTTGGGGTTTGGGAAAAAATAGCTAATACAGACATTTCAGAAGCAGATGAAAGTGTTGCAAATCAGTAGATGTCTTTGATTTCTCACCTCTGTCAGTTTAATTTCTTTTATTCCTACTTCATGGTTCTGTGTGCCTTCATCTACTTCTGTAATGAGTTGGTGAGTGCAGATGCCACTCTTCCCCTTCCAACTTGTGATTCTGAGACTAGAATCAATGCAAAAATAAAACAAAACAGTGCTACTGGTACAATTATTGTGTCAGAAGGAGTTTTCCATCGTAGGACTGCAACTTGCCTTCCTTCCTTGCTCCCTGTGAAGGACATGTACTCAGCTGTCCTTCAGACACAAATATCCACTGGAAGAGCAGATAATTGTCCTAATTGCACAGGTAGTCTACTGTCTGCATGGAGGGCTGCTGCTGCTGCCATAACCTTCAAAGATTCTTTCATCTTCTGACCTGAGCAGGTTGACAAAGGTGGCGTTTTTAACAGCGGAAGCACTTCTCCCTCCTCTCATGGGTGCAAGCTGTAGATAGATGGGTGATCTCGTAACAGCAGCACATGAAATATCTTTACTTTAACAGTGTGCCAATGTGGAAAACCGTCATTGCACCCACCAGCGTTTGGGTGGGCTGTGTTCTAGGGGAGGAAGAAAGCTTGCTGATTTAAAGGAAAGCCTGTTTGGAATCATTATGAGTGACCACTCACTCTGTAGGACTTTTATACCTTTATTGTAAGCAAATCAAAGTTGAAATAGATGGTGAGGTGAGATTACTGGCTAGTATGGTAATTTGCTCCAGTCTCCTCTACTGTGCAGAAGGGCTGTCTTCTAGTTAGCAACAGGAATACTGCCCCTGATATGATGAGAAATTACAATGCTGACCATTAGTGTGATTTATAAAAAATACGTTTATGTGAAAAAATACTACCTCAAAAAGGAAAGCTAAATGCATATTGGATTACTATTGTGGAAGACTACATGTGGATGTTTTATCTTTCCTCTAAATCATATGGAATGCCATCTTTCTCTCTGTAGCTTTTTTTCCTGTAACTACGGAAGAGTGATTTTTCATTACTGTTGAACCACTTAATAAGGATGTTTTTTTGGTTCCTAAATGTAGCAAAGTATTTGTTTAACTATGTAGCTGAGTAATCCTAGTGATTTATGGTTAAGTATGTGAACTGAGTAACTTGAATCAAGACCTCTTCAGTCACTCTTCAGATTTACTTCCAGCAGACTAGAAGGTTTGAAATGTTAGTCCATTGAAGTCAATTGTAGAAATCTGTTTATTAAAGTACAATACAAACGTAGCTTCTTTTAAATGCAAAGGTCTCAGAAATAAGGATGATAAAAATGCATGTCTCGTTCATGCTGAACTGATGGAACATTTTCAATTTTTTACACTTTCTTGTAGAGAAAAAATGGGCTCAAATCTTATGATTGAAACTGCAAGAAAGTCCAAATGTCCAAAGGTAAGTACAGTTTTCTAAGGTAAATACTAATTGTATATTTCACAAGTACTTTTAAGCGTTCTGAGTAATTTCTATACTTAAAAGAATATTGGATAGACAGCATGAATGTTGAAGTGCTTTTCAGGCTTCCATATGTGATAACCCATGATTTTAAAGGATAAAAATTATTTAGATTCTTAAATTTCAGCAGCAGTTTCTCATATTTTTAATACTTCTAGTTGGAATATATGGCAGAGATGTTAAAAAAACTTGTAAGCATAGAAATACTGGGTCAACATTTTGGGCTTGTGCAAAGCTTTTTTTTCACATAAGAATTCTAGTGTCTGGAGATCCTGTCACATTAGCTGTGATCTCTGTTACTAGTCCTCTGTGTTGCAAGAGGACAGGGTTTCTTCTCACTTTGTTTGGAGTACCTGGTTTTCTCCAGTCACATTCTTGGGCCCCAAGATCTCTTCTCTTCCTGTATGATAGAAGAGGCTCAAAGTCATAGGAGGGGTATGACATACAGCAGCAGCACAAGAGTGAAAGATGAGAAAGCATGAGTATTTTATTTTTGGTGAAGGATAGGGTGTGAAGAAAGAAGAGAAATATAATAGGATATATTTCAGAACAATCTGTAATTAACAGGTGTTTTGGTGTCATCGCACTATATTCAATGCTTTACTGTTAAATGGAAGATATTCTCATTTTTCTAAACATAGAAACATGTGCCTTACTGACTGCGTTCCTAGTCCATGTCTAAAACAAGGACATGAAAAGGCTGGTGTGGTATGTTGCTTTCTGAGAGAGAAGCTATCCTGTGTTGACTTGAAAGTTATCTTTGAACTGGGATCTTTGGCTTCCTTCCATGTTCTTCAGTAATAAAATGTGAATATAAATAGAGTTGAAACTAGCTGTTCCCAGTAATCACTTTATAGTGCTGTCAGTGGTGGCACTCTTTACCAGGCACAGCAAAATAAAAATAAAACTTGAAGTTCTGTGCTCTGCTGCTGTTAAATTCATGGCAAGATGGATATTTCCAGAAGGTGCCGAGCCCTTTGCAATCTAGACTGTATCATGGATCATGGGTATTGCCAAAAATGAAAGCATTCTTTTAATAACTTCTCTATTAAATTTTATGAAGTTATTTTTCTTACTGCTTCTGATAGTGCTTAGAACTAAATTCTCCTTTTGAGAAAAACAGGAAAGTTTTCCTCCATCAAATGATGGAGTGCGAATCAGGCAGTTTTGCTTTTGCATTGTGATGTGGAAGTTATACTTTTGTTTTCTATAAGGATGAATTTACAGTGAATAAAATTATTTAAATTAAGTAGCTGAAGAGTGAAAATGCATACAGTGATATCACAGTGTCAGCTGTATCACTGAGTAACATTTCATGAAAACACCCTACTCTGTGAAACAGTAAACAGGATAGATTTGTACACCCACTTGGCTGTTAAAGAGGGTTGTTCTGACAGTGCCAGCCAGGCTGGCTGCATCACCTCTAAAGGTCTTGCACATTCTAACACTCACTGTAACTACATGTGCTTTCTCCCTGTGGTTAGATCTGTAAGATACATTCTTTTTGTCATGATCGTTGGGGTTTTTTTCAATGGAAGTAGCATTTTGGCTTTTCACTTAGATGAACATATGTGATTTCTGTTACTGACATTTCAGTATCCTTACAAAATAATCTTGAAAAGACTTATGTTTGATTCTTGTGCTGGAGAGATTCTTACTACAATTCTTTAACTCCAGTTGCAATATTAAGTAATCATTTTCTTGGAGAAAGAAATTGACAGTTCTGACATTCATATTTAATGGCATTGTTGTATTGCTAGTTACAGACTTCTGAGAATGAAATTCTATTCCAAAAGGAAAAGTATTTTAAAATCATATAGTTGACACCAGCATTTTGTTTAAATATCATAGATATTCATAGAAACAGAATAGCCTGTGGAAACAATTAATTGCAGGTTAAAAATAGCATTTTCCTTAGGGATTTGGGTCTCTTGTTCATGTTTTACTTTCACTTTTTAAAACTTAGACATTATAAAAATGTAAATAAAAAATGAACCTAGTAAGATTCCAGAGGTGCATTAATGTATAAATTGAATTTCCTATGGTGGGAAGATTTCCTTCTCATATTATGGTTATTATCATCATACAGAACTAATTTTGTTCCACCTCACTCACTAGGTAGCTGCAGTAAGCACCATTGTAAACAGAGGAACACCACTGAAAGCCTTTGTGTTTAGAAACTACAATCACTTTCCTGGTGTCAAGTCCCATTATATGGGAGGCTGTCAGTATAAGCTGTGGCAAGCAATTCGAGCATCATCTGCTGCACCAGGTTACTTCCAGGAGTATGTTTTGGGCAGCGATCTTCATCAGGTAAGTTGAAAACTTCTCCTTGAGTAAATATTTTCCAATTTTGCACATGAAAAGATCCATGGTCTGAATCTCTGAATCAAAACTAAGCAAATAAGTTGGTAGCACGAAGGAAATCTAGAACAGATGGGGTAAGAAAGGATATTTTTAGCTTCTATAGCCTTTACAGAACGAGAAAGGCTTAAAAATCTTAGTCTTCTCAATACAAACCTAAGCTCTTCTGCTGTTGCTTTCTTCTCTGCCTGGAAGGAAACCCTATATGAGCTGTAAATTGCCTCTGACTTCCTGCTTGCAACTGATATTTTACTGAGCATTATTTCACTAAATAGATGGTGTAACTTAAAAATCTAACAATATTGTAAAGTGTGAAAAAAACAGGTTATACACTTCAGCTTTCTTTTTATTAGTGCACAATTTCAGTTTATGGTCTACTTTTTAATTCTTTCCATTGGTAACTTATTCAACTTTACCCTGGTTCTGGGCTAGTGAGAAGAGTAAGAGATGCCACAGCAGTAAGATTAAACTCAGAGGACAACTGCAAAAGAAATTCCCTTGAGGATAAAGCAGTGTCTCCTATCAACAGTGCATGCTATTTTATTGTATTACACCCTCTCTTGGTGGCCCTGATAAGTAAAGAACAAAGCAAATCAGTTTCTTTAGTAGTTTTTTAACCATAGGGTTTTAGTCTTCCAGTGCCTCTGTATTATTCTGCAGTTCTTCAGGTTTTCAAAGAATACTTTCTGCAATCCATAGTAATTTAAAACAATTAGTATTTATTTTAATAAATACCTGATGCAGATCTGTGGAAGAAAAGACTACAAAGCGTGACTGAACCAGAGACCCTCAATCAAGAGAGCATAGGATTGAATCACTTAAGTTTAATGAAAGCATCTGTTACATTTGTCATATTAATTCATATGACGGCATTAGCCTCAAATGCTGGGGAAAAGAAGTAGCATATTTTGAGTTATAAGATGTACCTGGATCACATACAGAATTTCTGATGCTGTCCTTTGGAAGACTGTGTAATATCCTTATCATTGTGATGTGCTTGATTAGTGAAATTTAAAGGCTTACAGGTAAATGAGTAGAAGATGAAACAGAATAAAATTCATAAGATTAAGAGGTTGGTAAAGCATTGCTACAAACAAACACCTAGAATTTAATCTGAAAAAAGCATATTTCCACATTTTGATTCAACATTTATAAGTTGATGAAATAATTCAGCTATAAAAAGCTTTGTATAAATTAAGGGGTGAAGGGGGAGGGTTCCCATAGAGGGCAAAGCTCAAGTGCTTCTGAAATTTCTTCCATTTTATTGTTTCGCCTTTTTGTCTAGGACCCTCTTTCCCCGCTCCCTCCCTTATCTGACTTCTCTCCACAACCTTCCCATATGGTAGATCTTGTTATCCTGAAATCATTTTCATCAACTACTATCTGAAATAAGCAAATAAGTTTTTGAGGGGTTTTTAAACCTAAAAGTGGAGTAGCACATCAGATTCCACGCCAAAGCACTGCTTAAAATCCTGAAATGTTTTCGTCTTCCATCTGGACAAGCAAAACTGGGAAGGGAGCTGCTTTAGCCTTGGGAACTGTTCCAAGCTGCTCCTTAACTGATTGAATGGGTCAATGTTAATCTATGTGAAGAAGTTTTCTTTCTCTTCTCACCTTTCCATCCCCCCTTTCCTTGAATTGAAAGTACTTGGAAATTGATCTGTGGTTTTGCAAGACAGCTGAATGAACAACATGATTTTATTACTTCTCCACAGAGCTTTACACAATTCTCTGTCTTAACGTAGTTTCTGAATTGTGAAACGCAGTAAGGCTGGTACTTATTTCATCTATGTTCACTTTTAAGTCCAGTTTACCAGACTAGAGAATGTATAATTAGTGTTAATAGAGATCATATCCAGTATTTTCAGACACACAGGGCTGGAATGAAGTCTACTTTATTTTTTTCCTTGCTCCAGAGTCTTTGGACAAAGGCCTTCCATCTAATCTTACAAACCCTGTTTCCCAAGTTTAGCATTCTTCTCTATTTGATCTATTATAATTACTAGAAAGCAAGGTCTTAGGATGCACTTCACCTTTGTCAGCCATAAAGAACTAAATATGTTCTCAGTACTTAAACAGTTTATGGTAGCAGAACTAGATGCTGAATTTTCATATTTAAACTTCTGCATGTAATCTGAAAAATATCTCTTCCCAGCTAGGAATGTTTAAACACTTGAATTCTTATGGAAACTACCTTTCATGTTTGGCATGCTTTTCTTTCCCCAGTTTACACTTTTCTTACCACATCTCTATTTCCATAATTATCTGGTTTGTGCGAGGTGTACTTGGATGTCCAGGTAGCGAGTTACTACATGGCAAGTGCTCCATAACTCTCTTCATCCAGCTTTCTAGAGGAGCTGATAAATCCACTGCACACGCTGAAGCAACCTCGAATTGCTTTGTTTTAACCCTGTGCATACAACAGACTGTTACCCTTATTTCCTGAGAGTTAGTGGTACCTCATTGGAAAACACAAGATATTCAAACGTTTTATCTCTGCTGAAATATCCAACATGAATTGAAAGAAATACATATGCTTCAATACATTTTAAAATAGAATCCTAAATGCAGTCACATTCTTTCTTAAAATAACTTTTTTATTAAAATATGTTAATATTAGTAACTCTGTTCTTACAGTTCATATCATACATATATGAATTGCAGATTCCTGTTAAGCATCCTTATTCTGAAAAGGCACTACAAGTGTAATTTTAAGTTCCTTGATCAGTAGTATATATGTAGTGTTTATGGAAAATCTTGCTCTTTTCTGTATGTACACTAACAGATTGAACTGCTTTTGAACTGCATGAATAAATGAAGCATAACATTGTTAGACATTTTTGATAGTACTGTGATTTTTGAAAAGCGCATCAGCACAGTGTGCATGAAGTGTAAATAATAATTTATGCTGAAGGCTTCAAAGTTGTAGTACGGTGTGAGAAAGATGGTCTTTTAATAATTTTTTCATTGATTAGAAACTTCCATTAGTCACCTTAATCTGTCTTCTGAACATAAACTGTGCTAGGTGCTTACTAGTCTATATATAACCTGCCTCTGAAGTGTTGATATTTCTAAACAATTCCAAGGCAGAGAATATCCATAACAGAACAGAGAGGTATCCAAAAAATATATGTGAAAATTCTGACGAAGTACAGTATTTGTTTCCTAGCTTTGAAGTTTGGGACTCTTCAAGAATTATATGGAACAATCAGCTTATTATTATTATATAGGTTGTGAATCAGCTTATCAGTCAGTAGAACATTTAAATCTGAATGAGAAACACTCTGGTAGTTCATCTGAAGACTCTTCAAATGTGTGAAAATATTTCTTTTGATAATGAAAACTATTGGATTTTTTTAGGGTCATCCTGCATACACATGGCTTATGTTATCTAGCTTTTGTTGAAATCAGAGTCCTGTCACAAACTGCATGAAGTAGCTGAATCAGAGTTATGTATAGGGCTGAGTTGAAGTCTAAAGAGTTCTTATGTATGACTCTGGATGCCTATGGTGGAGTCATGGCTGAAGTTAACAGTTGGCTTTGACTCGTTTTTCTGTTATTGTAGAGTTATATATGCATGTGTATTTGTGTACACACATGCAGGCCCTTTCACTGGAAGCACTTCAGTTTGATTTCCTGTACCGGGCTTTCTCAGTGTAAAGTGTGCTCATTTTTTTAATGAGGTAATAAAATAGTTTAATAGTTTTTCTGATGTCATTGTTTAGAACGAGGTTTCCAGGTGCCTGAACACTCGTGCTGCAGGTGAGCTGATGACTTGGTTTGTTAAATTTCTGCAAAAAGCCATCAGTTGTTGCAAACAGCAATATTTACATTCAGGTCAATCATGCCGTGCTATGTGGTTCCGCTCTGTCAAGTAGGAAAAAACAGTGCAGCTGTTGGTAGATGAGGGGAGTAGGATTAATATTCTTTGTGGTTCAAAAGAGGAACACATTAACATTCAAAGGGATTTAATCCCTGTAACATGCTTCTCCAGGAGCCCTGCAAGTCAAGAGACCAAGTCATGATGTTACATTAGAGAAGCTGTATTGCCATATGTCAGTACCTTTATTTTAAAATGTATTTTTGAAGCACTGAAGGTTTTTGACCTCTCCCCAGTTTTGCTACAGCCAGTGACTTTTTCTTCCCCCCTCTACTTCCCACAGTGGGGTGTTATTTCTTACATCTATTATTTTTCTTTTTTTTTCCTTTTTTTTCCCTGTAGTGTGAGAAACATTTGAGGTACTCAATAATGTCACTTTAGTAGACAGTGAAGTATGCTGAGGAAATTATTAATTAATTAAAAGAGAAATTTAAAATGTAAAAAAATCATTATGCACACTTCATTTAATAGCTTTTACAGTAAAAACTAAATTCATCCCACAGGATTAATTCAAAGGGCAGCAGGGATTGTGTATGTGATGGATGTAAATCAACAAAGCCACAGATCTTTCTGAAATAAAATGTACCCAATTTAATACAAAGGACTTTATCGCCTCTTTCTTGATAGCTTCCCAAGATTCCATTGTTGCATTACAGTTCCATTTATTATTATGCTGATGTTAATGTATAAGATTGTTCAAATAATTGTGTTTTCTTTGGGCAAGATCGAATAGTAAAGCAGTTAAATTGGCACCTAGTCTTTTAGTGAAGTTTTAATAATGCAAGTGTAACAGGATGTGTGATGAGAATACAATCTAAAAATAAAAAATGTATATAGTATAATAGTATGGTATAACTAAAATTTCAAGTTACACCTTCATTGGAAACAGATAATTCATGGTTTCTACGTATTTTTCAAACTTGCCCTTTCCTTTTATTAGGTAATAAATCTGTAAAGGCAATTCATCTTTGTAGCTGGTTACAGGAGAGGCCTTCAAAAGTGATTCACTTAGTGCATCCTACCCTAATTGGTTTTACATGGTAGCTTTTAAAATTAGATTCAAGGGTGCTTCCCAGGCTCTAAGAAGACATAGAATATAGGTCACATTGAAGTTCTTTTCATTCTTAGGATATGCCACGGTGATCAGTCTGCGCCAGAGCTTATGCAGGCTGCAGTTTAATAGGTGTATCTTGTTCTCACAATGATAGAAACAGCTCTTTCTTTGTTTCTCTGTCTACTTGTTGCCATACACATTTGCCTCCAGCCCTCAAGGCAGTATTGATTACTGTTTAAGGAGAAGGGAATTTACTGGAACATGTAAGCTACATGGACATCTGCATTTCTTCCTCCTGTGGATTCTATGGGTTTGGATAGCAGCTCTGAGGGGGGACGCGCACTGGTGCAATTTACCAGCCTTTGTGAAATTGCTGTGTTACTGCACTAGCAGTATTTTGCAGAGCAGACTGCTTGAAAGATTCCCTGCAGGAGCTTGTTTTAGTACATCTTATTGGCAGATCTGTTTAGTATAATGAAATTGGAGAGTGTTGTTTCGGCATTTAACTGGAAGCATTCTAATTTTTATCTCAGTTGTTTCAGTGATGTTTTCCTAATGTAATCTTCAGAGTGCTTATTTAAAAGAAGAAACAAAACCTTGCTTTCAAATAAGCTGTATTCATTTAACTATTTTTTTTGCTTAGATTTCTGAGTCCACGCATCTGTTGACCAGCTAATATTTGCTATAAAATAAACCTTGTAAAATCAGAGGAGGCTGCGTTGAGTGGAAAATTACAATCTGAGCTTTGTACTGAGATTCAGTAATCTCTGTACAGACAATCTAAGTTCTGCATTCACGTTCTGATGTTGCAGCCTCCATTACTTAGATCAAAAAGAAAAAAATTCAGTTCTTAATAGTTTATAGTTTTTATTTTCCTAGGTTGTGTATTTGTCCACCACTGACTTAAATGGGGCTGCATTTGCAAAGAAAATAGCCTTGTGATATTCATAGCAAATAAAAGCCCAAGGATGCAGTGAGGCTATTGATATACTTCTGCCTCTTCACTCAAGGAAAGTTTGATTTTGATATATAGTGGTCTGGTCATTAATGTGAAAAATCATTTTATGTTTTGTCAACTACCATCAAGCCTCTAATTTGCCTTCTCTATTACAGTTTAGGTAACTGCCCTCTTGCCATGGAAGCAGGGATAAGAATAATTTTCACCATGCATACACTTGTGCATAAAGTTCAGTACCCACTACATTCCCATTGATTATCTAAGCCCTATTTCCTGTACTGAGCTTCTCTTCTGAGGATTAATCTGTGGTGTTAATTTTGCAAATCTGAAATCATTTGGCAATCTCTTCAAAGTTTCTTTGCATTTCAACGTTTCTTTTACTTGGGGAGTATTTACACTGTTATTTTTAGTAGCAGATATATGTAGATTTAGATTTTTGGTTACAGAATTTAATTATTTCAGCTGCCATTTCCATAGGGAGAAAAATCAGGGAGTACAGAAAAAACCAATTTCCCTCAGGTCAAATTTAGTCCTCTGTCATGGTCAGCACAACGGCATCATAGGCTGTAATAGATGAGCATGTAAAGCTGTGTTTTCTGTTGCTACTCTTGTAGAAGGTTATTTCAATGAGGTATTTCTTAATTTTTCTCATGGCCAGAAAAGTTCACATTTTCACTCCTAACTCTGTTCCTAGCTAATGGATACAAATTCTTCTTGTGCCAGTACTGTTCTCTAGTTTAATTAACTTTTCTTCTTGTAGTATTTACTCTTCTGATCCTCATATAAAAACACTCATATCTTTTTTTTTTTTTTTTTTTAGTCTAAATATGCCATCTGTCTCAGTTTTGCAAAACAGACTTCTCTTGGTCATCCTAATAGTCTTCCTCTGCACCTGCTGCATTTTGAATAATTTTCTTGAAACTGGACTATTCAGTGTGTTTTTGGCATGACCCAAGACACTTTGTGCTATGTTGAATGATACACCAGAATAAAAATTGGCACTTTTAAATCAGAAACAAAATTCGGAGGCGTTAACTTGATCAGGCTGGAACATGGTATTTCCATGTTACCTTAACAGTATGATGTGTTTCCTTTTTCAGAGGAAGATGCAACTTAGAATTACACTTGCCTTTCCAACTGCAACTTTGTATGTTGGTGGTTTAAATCGTTGTGTGACAGTTCTCTACTCAGAGCTTTCTCATGATGGTTCTGATACCAACTGTGTTTTGTCCTCTAGCCATGTACTTCTTCATTTAGGGGACTTGTGAAAGAGCAGAACTTTTCTTTCAGTTCTTTCTCCCCGTCCACATGCCTCCATTGTGGATACGGATACTAGGTAGTTCATGTCCAAATCCTGAACCCTTGGCAGCAATTATCTTCAATAACGAATTCACTTTATCTCATACATTTTGTCCATTTTAAGATCAAATCCTTTAGCTGCAAACACATGTTGTTTCAGTTGCAGTGAAATGAAATCTAATGTTTAAGTCAAAATGTAAAGAATAAAATTGTCTTAAGAGATTTAGGTAGCTTGCGTAGTTCAAAAACTAAAGGGGTTTAATTGGCAATTAATTAAAATTACCAATTTTAGTACCTAAGCACCATATAAAAGATAAAAAGAAATCAGTGGAGTTTGTAATACATATAATTTGGAAAGTTGACTGTAGAGTTAGCTTTACAGCTTTGACCAACATGTTTTAAGTAACATTTATAAATGATATATCCAATAATGAGCCACCTACATTCCCTATGGGTCACTACTAGTATTTCTATATTTTTCTCAATGCATTTTGAAGTTCCTAACATTTTACTATTGTTGAAAAAATTTTTGGTTACAGAATTTAAAGCCGCTAAAAACGTAGACCAATTAATTAAGGAAACTAATATCAGTAAGTAGTAGCGATAATATTGATCAAGTTACTGATGTAAAAATGTATTGAGTCTAACTAAACATTTCCATTGTTATCTTGGTAAATGAAATTTAAAGAATTTTGAAATTTTGAAAATTTAACATGGTCACATTTCATGAAGATTAGGGATATCTCCATATCTGGGATTCCTTGCTCGCTTGTAGAAGTTTTATATTAATGTAATTGCTTTCTGCAGCTCCTAGAGCTTTCTCCTTAGTCCAATGTGTTCTGCCATAGCAAATAGAGTATTTACATGCTCCCTAAGTTCAATGTTGTCAGCAAGGACAAAACTAGACTTGAGTATCCTGGCATCATCTGAATATAGAAGGATTTTGTTCAGACCCATGGATTGGGGATTTTTGTTGGTTGGTTTATTTTGGGGATTTTTAACTGTACTGTTGAACCTTGCCTGTGCTTCACAGGTATTATAAGAGAACCTGAGTTTGGGTCTGTGTCTGGGGTCAGTGTAGGTTCAGCCATGGGCCCATTTTTTTCTTAGCTTACACACTGTGATCTTTGCTTGTAATATTACAGGCAATTCATTTGGGAAACATGGTTGAAATACATACTGTTTTTGGGATGTGTGCTGTTGTTAGCTGCAGAATTAATGTAATTAGATCTGTCATGCACAACTTATGCTTTTAATGAAATAGCTGACAATATATTCTATTGCATAACAATTCTGTCTTTATGATGTCTACTAATAATTAACAAGCTTCCTCAGTACCCTGTAAGCATACATTTTCTGTATCTGACATAAACCCATAAATTCCGTGATGTCTTCAGAACAGCCAGTCATTTTTTTGTGAATTAATGACTCACTAGGATGAGTTAATAATTCAAGATAATCACCTGGGAGTCTTACCTCAGCCAGGCATTCATTCTAATGAGTGTAAAATATATTATTAAATGTTTTGCATATAGGACCAGTAGTACTGACAGGTCTTAGAAGCATTGATCATGGCATTTGGGTGTACTCCAATTGTGTTACGGTGTTGCTAGTTTTTAGGGGAAAAAATGATAAATACTGTATGGGGAAAACAGCTGAATTTAAAAGGAAGCTTCCCAGTAAACTTTCAAACATTATTAGATTTTTTTTTTGACTTTGTTATGTGATCTCTGTATAAAGTCTCTCTGTAACTGCTATGGCAGAAGTACAAATACAGCTAATGCACCTTCAGATTTTCTTTAATTGTAAAAGAATGCAGTAATGGAAATTTAATATTGATGTCATATTTTCATATTCTCTACAAATGTTTCCTCTGGAATCTTTCCCAATGCCAATTCAAGGGAAATCCCGTTTTCACTGCACTCTTTAGAGCTATGACAAGTAACTTAAGTGTTCTTGGTCACTATACATTTTCGACAGAGATCTGTTAGAAATACTGGTATCACCATCCATTGCTTGTCAGCAAGACAAAAAGAAAACTGTTCTGCCTCTGTCCTGTTTCATGTTTATAAAGCTTTATATATATATTGCCAAATAGTTTGTTAAGGAAACTAAAGATTTCCTGTCTTACTGGTAGCTCCTCTTCATCAGTTTCATCCTCAGTCTGATCGATTATTCCCAAGCGGAGAGCCATAATTTGTGTATATTTCAAACATATTTGTGTATGTCTAACAGAACAGCATAATCATGTAATCTTTGTATTGAAAAGGGTATGTTTGTGCTGAATGCTATAGGGGGGTAGTTTATTGTACAGTTAAACCTGAATGCATAGGTTTCTTTTTCACAGTGCATATGTCAAAAACTGTAACTTTTTTAGCCCAGTGATGCTTGACTGAGCAAACCTTAAAGCTTAGGGTACTTGTACTGACTTTTTCATAATGACACAGGGTGTGTCATTATGAGCAGTGAGAGGACTAGGCTGGGATGTGAATCTTGAAGGTAGCTGTATTGACAGACCTTACTAACTTAGGTAGTGAAAGAATTCTCCCGTTTTTCATTCCTGTCTTATACTCTGAGGATGTTCGCTGCTATGTACATAAATGTATTGAGATGATTTATAGAATGACTCAGCAAGGCATATATACCCATCTATTTTGGAAAATAGAGGGAATGTTTTTAAAGTACTTATTTTAATTTTTCTAAGAAGTAACCCCTTATTACTATGCAGCAGCTCCTCAAACTCCTCATTTGCTGCAACTAGACTTATCCTTAAGCTGCATATTTATTATATTTATATTGACTTTAAACACAGAATTTTAAAAAATACTTTTCAGAACTCCATTCAGAATCTTAGCCTGTCTTGTCCTGTGGTAGCTTTGTACTAATCCTGTCTCTGCTTTTTCACAAAGACAAGGAAAGTAAACAACAGAGCAAGTCTGTAAGAGTGAACTAAAATGCAGAGCATGTCTGCATAGGAAGTGAGGTGAAGTGGTTACTATGGAGCCAACAAACTCAGCTACCAAATATCAGACTTGGCTTTCATACATTATATATCCTTCATTCAGTGTTAGATTATTTTCTTCACAAAGTTTAGCATAATTTAAATGAAACTTTGTAGCACACAACGTGTTATACAGAACAATTCCAAGGTTCAACTTGAGTATGACAGAATTAGGAAAAGCAATGAGAGCCTATGAATGTAGAGAATGTTCTTGTGAGAAACAACTGCTCTCCCATGGTAAAGTATGGTATGATTTTTGAATTTTAGTATCTTAATTTTAAGTAATTATTTTTAGACTATTGACTTAAGTATGTCACTGGTGACTTCCTGCCCATTCACCCTAATTATTTAAATAGGACAAGATTTTCAGAAAGTCCTGTGCTACCAGGTTCCCAAGTGCTCCGGAACAGTTTCTTTGAGACTTTCCAGTCTATTTTCCTTCTGATTCTAGAATTTGCACCCATCTGTTTCACAGTGTTTAACCAGGCCTTTCTTTACCTGTAGAACTGTGCAAGCAGGGTATCTCCATCAGAGTGTTTATTGGAGCATTTGTTTACAAAAGGTGCATTTTTCCCCGCTTTAAATAATATAAGATCTATAAGTCAAGTCACAGGAGAGCCTTACATGACCATTTTACAACTATCAAAACACTGATAGAAAATACAAGCTACAGCTTTAGACTCCTTGTTACCTACCAGCAAGCCCTAAAAATATGGATGCTGTTGCATTAAGGAATTTTTGTGAGAAAATCTGTATAAAAAAACCTAATTGGCTTCATCTGGGAATAACATATTAAATAAAACAGAACAACTGAATGTTTACCACCTGGAAAACCTTTGAGGAAAACTGTCCCAGTCCCTGAATTCACTGCTTTGCTTTTAAGTTCCAGTTTAGTATTAACTTATCTGATTGCTTTCACTATTTTTAATTTAGAGATACCTATTCTTTATTTAGAAATTTTTAGAAAGCCTTTTTCTCTACTGCTTGCCTGCATGATGACATTGGGAGAGTTATGCCCCCTTTTCTTGTATCTCCTTGCATTAGCATTCCTACTCCAGCACTTTGTGTTTGGGGTACTGCCAGCAAATTAAGTTGACTCAAGTGTAGAATGGTTTTGCAAAGTTTAGCAGACGAAGCAGTGTCTGGCACTTGCCACTGCACTGAGCATAACAGCAGAGAAGGGAAGGGATGACTCATGTGTTTGGGAAGTGAAAAAGAGAGTTTGCAATTGGATTGAGATCTAGCAAAGTGAGAAGAGAGAGTGAAATGTAGGGAAGGACAGATAATCCAAGAATGGGAGTACAGAAAGAAAAAGGGATCTGCCCTGGCTGTTTGCCCAACACTGAGTCTTGAGTCAAAACTTGGGCCAGTTCCACCTGTTGTGGATATAAGTCAGTGGTTTAGTCATTTGAAGAGCTCCTGTAAGTTACCTTTTCTGTTAAAGATTGCAAGGTGTGAATCATAGACTCATTTATGTTGAAAAAAAACTTTAAAAATCCAGCCATTAACATAATATTGCCCAATCCACCACTAAACCATGTCCCTAAGCACCACATCTGAACGTCTTCTAAATACTTCCAGGGATGGTGACTCCAACATTTATCTCTTCAATATGTTCTAATGTTTTTTGGTGAAGACATTTTTCTTTAATGTCCAACGAAACCTTTCCTGGCACTACAAATTTTGCATTTTCCACTGAGACTGGACTTACAAAATAAGATTTCTAATAAGAATGGATTTTGAAATGTAATTTCATTTTACAGCTAAAATTACATGTATCTGTGATTCATTCAGTATTTCCTTAAATAGAGTAGAATCTTAGGAAAATTGGAGGAGGAGAGGGCCTCAGGTGGTTATGTGATCCAGCCTCCTGTTCAGAAGAGGGTAAACCTCAAAGTTGGGTTTCTCAAGACTTTGCCCAGCTTGGTTTTGAAAATACCCAAGGGTGGAGATTCCACAGCTTCTCCAGCTCTTATTCTGTACTTTTTGAAAGAATCCGAGTGTTTCTACTTTAGATAGTGAAACACTATGATTAGGTTCCTCCTTGGCTTTCTCTTTTTCACAGGGTAAGCAAACCTGGTTCCCTGCATCTCTTCCCATATGTTATGTGCTTCAGGCCCCAAACTGTCGTAGTGGCTCTTTACTGTATGTGTTCCAGTTCTTCAGTGCTCTGTAGCTGCGTGTCCAAAGCTGTACTAAGTGTCTACCCCAGTCTGGCCTTGTGTGTACTGATTAAAAGGGGATAATCACTTGATCTATTGGGTTTGCTTTTAGACCCAGTGTATGTCAATAATGTAGTAATTTACTGAATATTCTGTTCATATGGCCTTTCTTCTTCTGTGTGCACACAGGCAATACCATTCCACAGGATTATAGCTAACAACATAGAGGAGAGGAGGAACACAATGAAGACATTCCATCTGTTAAAAAGGAACGGATAATAGGACTGAAAAGGTTTAGGGCTGTGCATAAAGTTAGCCATGCTTTGTAGAATTTGAATTGTAGCTTGAAGCTTATACTATAAGTTAAAATACCACTTTATATCAACAAAATTTTTTGCACCATCATATGTGGTATAAAGATCCTTATTTTGTTTGCATTATTTTGTTTTGAGATTAACAGGGATTGATGTTGCATCTCTGTAGCCGTAGATCAGATAAATTTGCCTTATTTACTTCCAGTTGTTTAACTGCACAGAAGTTCAGAGTTGCAAGAAAACGCATGGAAAGTAGCATGGATGAGGAAGCTGTTGTTAGTTACCAAGACATTCCATACTACTATCAATCATTCAGTATTTATGTTTATTGCATTTTGGTTAATGTATTTTTATAAATACATTTTAAAGGCTGAATGCTTACAATAAAATATTTTAATTAGTAAGTTATAAATATTTTAGATGAGTTTATATAGTATTTTATAGCTACAGAATAAGTTCAACTGAATCAGAAAAAAAAAAATTAAGACAGCAGATTTAGCAGCTCTCCAAAACAAGGATCAGTGAAGTTTCTTGTGATCTCAGTATGTTATGTACAAAACGGTGGAGTTGATCACTTTGGAATTCTGTTCCTTTGTCTCAAGGGCAAGCATGGAGAAGGATATGTCATTATTTTTTTAAATTAATTTTGAACCATTTATAGCTGGCTTTCTTATTTCTCTATTGCTAGTTCAGTAGACTTATTGTGATGGGCTTTTTTCCAGTTTTATGAAGTTGGAGGATTTATTCAGAATCAGATGGCTTCGTTTCTGTTCTTTAATTTTCAGAATGGAAAATTCTTTGTTGTTTACATTTTCTTAGAATGCACATAAATGTGAAATTGTAACTAATTTTAAAAATGGTGAAAATACTTTTTTCACAAGCATTTCAGCTTTTGACGTAATTAGCTGTATGGTTGCTGGAGCTGCAGATTTAAACAAATTACTACAGTATTTCCTTCACTGAGTCCTTCATATTACACTTTAACTAATAGCAATATTTGCTCCTTTAATACTTGATCATTGTAAGCAAAAGCAGTATGATGAACATCGTTTTTTAACAGAGTAATCTTATTTGAAGTATTGATTAGGATGTGGTTATTATTGCCCATAATCTCTTTAGAGGAGAAGAAAAAAATCAGTTGCCTTTCTTAGTCCTGCTTCTAACTTTCAAAAACGCTCATGTGTCTATTATCTGTATAAATGCTAGAAACTGTGTCTAAATTGAAAATTATTAAGAATTTACTGTCATTACAATAAATACAAATAAGAGAATATTTAAATGTGGAAATCATTGCACAAAGCTGTTATTTATAATCTAAACCACATTTGATATGTGTAGGTATTTTATGTTCCTTTGATCTTTTGTTTGTCAGTATTAAAAAATATTGTAGTATTCTAGTATTATATACTCTCAAACTTCTGATAACACTAATTTTCCCATGGTGTAGCAGCCATGTTTAATTTAATTATATTGACAATATCAGTGGAAATTATTTTGTAAGCATGTTTTTAATCTAGGATTTAAAGAAAGAATGAAGTACCACTATGATAATTACTAAGATTTCTAGATAAAGATTCATGGAGAATTACATAGAGGACAAAAACATGCTTGTATTTAGTTTTCTAGACTAAATATGAGCAAAGGATTATGGCCACTGAAGAGGCGTTTGTGTTAGCAGTGTATTTAGTGTTTTGAGCAAGGTGGATGGTATCCAGAAAGGATTCAAAGAGCTTTTTGTAGGTTGAAATGAAAGGTTAATTAAAAGAAAGCAAACTCAAAAACCTAAGCTTAGTAATCCTGTTTTTACTTCTCTAGCACAGCTGTAGTTACAAGGAGTTTCTGTAAAATGTTTTTCATCTCCAAAACCTTTTTTATTCTAAGCTATTCTGGGGTAGAGTTGCTTTTCCTTATTGTTATAGTAAGGTGATGGTCAGATAGGGGATATAGGGAGTTCAGAGAACTTTAGAATATAGGGAGTACTTGCATTATACCTATTCTAGTAAATACTCTGTGTCTTTTATATTTTACTTGTTTGCATAGATTCTGAATGGATACAACTGTCTTCATCTCTGCTATTGATAATGTTCTCAAGCTTAAGTTTTGCCTTTAAAACTGCTGGTTTTAAGGCATTCCCAATTAAAAAAGCTCTGGTTTAATTCAAATTCCAAATTAATCTAGGTCATTTTACTTCCAGGAAGTGCTGAATATACTGCTTGAGATTCAGTGGCTCAAAATGTAATTGTCTGAATGCTTCTCGAGCTTACTGTCATTCACACTGATTCTTACTAGGCCTGAAGTGTTTTATCCCAGCCTCTGGGATAAAACTGCGCTTTTAACATGTAGCTAGCAAAAGATGGCTCTCCTCAATTCCAGAGTAGCATTTGTTCCTAGTAGTATTGGGCTGAATTCTGATCTTCAGACAACTTAAAGAAGCCTCATATCCCCAGGGCTGGTCCTCACAGGAATCATCCTGATAGTGATGGAAAGACAATACAGAAGAGCTCAAGTCACCAAGGAAATCTTCCAAGTGCATTGATGACAGCAGCTGATGATGGACCCAACAAGGAAAGGTGCTTTGCTGGACCCTGGTGATTATGAAGAGTAAAGACCTAGTCACAGACACAAAAGTTCTAGAAGGCCTTGGCTATAGTGACTGTGAGAGGATAGGAGGTCAGGATCCTACGGGGAGGAAGCAAGGAAAAAAAGGACTAGAGCACTGTATTTCAGGAAAGCAGACCTCATCCTCTTCAGGGCTCTGCTTGGAAGAATCTTATGGACTATGACCTTGAAGAGAAGGGGGGTCTAGGAGAGCTGGCTGATAGTCAGTAATCACTTCCTCCAAATTCAGGAAAGGACCACCCCAGTAAGCAGGAAATCAGGAAAAGATGAGGCAAGGATGCCCTAACTGAACTTCAACATAAAAAGGAAGTGTACAAAAGGTGTAGGAGAGACAAGTGACCTGGAAGTATAGATGTCCTGTCTAGCTTTTCAGAGGTGGGGCTAGGAAAACAAAAGCTGGCCTGGAGAGGGATATAAAGGTCAACAACAGAAGATTCTACAAGTACATAAACAGCAAAAAGACTAGGGAAAATGTGGACCTGCTACTTATTGGGGCAGAGAGCTTGTGACATACTACTTGGAAAAGTCCAAGATCCTTAATGCTGCCTTTGTCTCAGTCTATACCAGTAAAAATAGCTTTCAGGAATCTCAGCCCCCTGCAGCTAGAGTGAGAGTTTGGTGCAAGGAGGGCTTGTGCTTGGTGGGAGGAGAACCAGGTTAGGGAGCAGTTAAATGAACTGGTCATACATAAATTCATGAGGTCTGATGTGTTGCACCCATGAGTGCTGATGGAGCTGACTGAGGCCATTGTGAGGTGACTTGATTATGAAATGATCATGGCTATTGGGAAAACAAATACCATTCATGTCTTCAGGAACAGCAAGAATAAAGCTCTGGGGAACTTCAGCCTCGTTGACTAAAGCCCAATCCCTTGGGAGATGATAGAGGAAATCCTCCAGAAAAGGGCTTATAAAGTCATGAAGGACAAAAAGGTGATCATGAGTAGTCAGCATGGATTTACAAAGTAGTTTATTCATGATTGACCAACCCTGGCAGCCTTCTGCAATTGGTGGAGAAGTAGAAGGCATTGGATGTCATTTACCTCAACTTCGTAAAAGCCTTTGAGACTCACCTTCTGTAATACCACAGACAAGTTGACAAAGTGTGAGTTAGGTAAATAGACGGTGAGGTGGATACAAACTAGCTGAATGACCAGGCCCAAGTTGGTATCAGTGTCACAAAGTCAAGTTCGAAGCAAGACACTCTAGGTGTACCTAGGGGTCAATACTGGGGCAAATTCTATTTATTCTCTTCATTAATGACCTGGATGATTGGACAGAGTATACCTGCAGGAATTCCATGGATGATACAAGCATGGAAGGAATGACTGGTACATGAGTGGTTGGGAGGCCACTCAAAGGGACCTCAAGAGACTGAAGAATTCTTACGAAGTTCGAAAAGGCGAAAGGCAGAGCCCTGCCTATGTGGAGGAATAGCCTCAGTACAATGAGTTGTAAAGCAGCTTGGCAGAGAAGGACCTTGAGGTGCTGGTGGACAACAAGCTCAACAGGAGTGATGCCCTCTTGCAGTAAAAAGGGCTAACAGCATCCTGGGCTGCATCAACAACAGCGCTGCCAGTGGTCATGGGGAATGGTCTTTCCTCTCTGCACTGCTGAGGCCACATCTGGAGTGCTGTCTCCAGTTTCCCAGTACAAGAAAGACAGGAGCCTATTGGAGTTACTCCAGTTCAGGGCCACAGAGATATTTAAGGGACTCTCCCGTGAGGAGAGACTGAGTCAGCTGAGAATATTCAGCCAAGAGAAGGGAAGGCTCAAGGAGGGGATTTTATCCATGTGTACCAATCAAGAATGGGAGGGAAAGAAGAGGAAGCTGTGGTCTTCCCGGTAGTGCCCACTGGTAGGACAAGAGACAGTGGTGTAAATGAGAACATACGAAATTTCATCTGAACACAAGAAAAATATTTTATTCTGAGGGTGGTCAAACACTGGAATGGGTTGCCCAGAGGGGTTTTGGAGTCTCCATTTGTGGAGATACTCAAAGCCCAACTGGACATGGCCCTGGGCAGCATGCTGTAGCTGACCCTGCTTGAGCAGGGGGGTTGGACCAGATGAGCTCAGTAAGTTCTTTCCAACTCTTAAATCAAGGCTGTAGCATTCTGTGTGATGACTGTGCTTACAAAGTAAACTTTGGCCAAGCTTAGTTCTCGTGATTTTTCTTTTTTAATTTGTTTTGGAATCTGCAGGTAGTGATTTCAGTTTTGTTACAGAAAATTTCCTTGTAATAACATTTAGAGGGGCAGATTTTTGATTAAGAATTTGTCAATATGTGTATCTGTCTTACTGAAAAGGTCTTCAAAAAATGGACTCATAACTTCTCTAGATATTCCAGTGAATGCTGCTGCTTCAGCTTACCACTCCTATATAATGCAGCAGAAGCAGTCACAAGCCCCCACAGCTGCTCTGACAGTGCCCAGGAGGCCAAGCTAGGTAGCTGCTGCATCGCACAAACAGATTCAATTCACTTGCACAGAAGTTGGAAATCAGTGCTTAATGGATTTAATTGGTTTCTATGTTAGGGCTATACTAGTTTAATTCATAGTTGCAGTTTCTTTTATGACTATATGTTATGTGTGGTACCAATATTTGTATTTCTTCTTAATTTACAGGATGGGGGTCTGCTCCTAAATAATCCTTCAGCTCTGGCAGTTCATGAGTGCAAGTGTCTCTGGCCGAACGTTCCGTTGCAGTGTCTGATTTCGCTGGGTACTGGTCGGTACGAAAGTGAGGTGAAGACCAATGTCACACACACCAGTCTGAAAGCCAAACTAACAAATGTTATCAACAGTGCAACTGATACAGAAGGTTGGTGTCTTAAGATACAGTTATACTGTGACTGTCTTCAATTTTATTTATGTTTCTTAGAGTCATAGCTCCAATTCAGAGAACAATCTTCAAACCTTCTGTCTTTCCCCTTCTCCTCTCTACCAGCCCCATGAAACTAATCGAAGCAACTTACTGTAACTTACTGTGTATAGTTTTAGTACAGTATTATGTGTTTTCTGGAGGATAAATCTTCTTATTTGAGCTTTAGGATAAAAGACATATTCAGGAATTCACTTTAAAATCATATTTTCTTATATTTTATTTGTTTTTCCCATAACACAGAAATGCCTAGTAGTTAATATAGAACATTGATTTTCAACAGCTTCAGAAAAAGTATTTAATTTCTGATCTTTTTTATATATGCTTTTATACCTGTGCTTTTCCAAGGACTGTACTGTACATCAGCCAGTGCTGATGACTTCCATTGCTGTCAGGAAGAGCCAAGCATTTGTTTTCTAAAATAAATTTGCATTCCTAGATAGAAGTGCACTGGAACTCTGTCACTAGCAGTTTACATGAGTTTTTTTTTAATAATCAGGAAATACTGATACACAGATAATTGCCCCCTTCCATTACAAAGGAAACTGATACTGCAAAAAGCCAGGGAACAAGAAATGCTCTTATGGTCTAGATCCCTTGCTGTATAGTCTCTGTCAGCTGACTGTCACTAGTAGGAAAAGGCTGGATTTTGGATTGCCTTTTGGGTTTTGCACAGTTGTGGAAAGGCAGTGGGAATTGTGGGAAGCAGATATGTGCTGTCCACTTCCTATCAGAAAGTTTCATTGCAGGTGAAAAATGAGGCAAGAAATTTGAAGGGAAGAGGAAGAAAGGAAAGTTCATTGTGGAGACCTAAGGAAAAGAAATGGAAAGAGAGGAGAGTAGATTTGAGCAAATGGGAACCTATATTACAAAGGAAAAAAGGGAGAGTATTAAATAGTGCAAGAAAGACTGGATGTGGTGAGACAAGAACAGACATAGCTGAGTAATTGCAGGAGAAGCCAAGCCAAGAGGATTTCATATTTACAAGAATCTTTTGCTTTGATCTTCTCCGTGATATTGTTTCACTTCAAACGTTTTTTATGACAATAGATGTTTAAAATAATGGAGGAACATGGTAAGAATACAAAGATGATAGAATGAACGCTGAAGGAAGTGATAGAAATAGAATTTTAAGTGAGCCAACAAAAAGATCTAAAGGGAGAGAGAAACAAGTTATAAAAAAAGAACATACAAATTCATTACATAGTTTTTTATTTTACTAGTTAACTGAAGTCATATAATTTAACTTGAATATTTTAAATTAAATTCAATAGAGTTCCTGTTAAATTCAAGCCTCAAATCTGTAGTAATATATTGTAAAAATTTAATAGTCGTAAACAAAATAAAGCTTTAATCCTACATATTTTACTTTGAGATTGCAGAAGAATCTGTTGTTTTCATAATACCTACTTCTGTTAGTACGAAGTGTCACAGATCATGGATATCCTGAAATGGGAATATGCAAGTTACATTCCTGCTCTTCAGGAATGCTCTTACTTGTTAAGGAATGGAATGTAATTAAAAATCTAGATAGCTGCAAAGCCTACTTAATTGTCATACCAGTGAAGTTGTCTTGGAATAAAAGATGAAGCTTTTCCAGAGTAAACAGAACTACAGGGTCATTTACAAGTCTTCTAATAAGAAAGGGGTTTCAATGAGACAGCGGTAGAACAATGTTTACTCAGCAAAGCAGCACATATTTACTCTTACTGTGTCATTCCAGAGCAGCTGTTGGCCAGAGCACTGGCAAGACTCTCTCATGTGAATTTAACTATTTTCTTCATTTGTCTTCAATACAGAAGTTCACACCATGCTGGATGCGCTGTTACCTCCAGATACTTATTTCAGATTTAACCCTCTTATGAATGAAGACATACCTCTGGATGAAAGTCGTAAAGAGAAACTCAGTCAGCTGCAGACAGATGGAATTCGTTATTTAGAACGAAATGAAGAAAAACTGAGAAAAGCTGCAAAAATATTAACACAAGAAAAATCAGCTTTGCAGAGGCTTCAGGACTGGATAAGATTAAAGGCTGACATGTATGAAGGCTTGCCATTTCTTTCCAAGTTGTGAATAAGTAATGCATGAAAGATAAATGTAAATCTTGTTCCAGAAAATCCATTTGGTACTGTAAAGGAAGAACATTGATTCAGGATAAATAACATCTTTGGAAAGCTAGTAGAATTCTGGAGAAAGACATTCAGAATGGCTGTTCTGTGCACACTTGTTACAAGGTTTTATGGTGTTAATTCTGAAACTTAATGAATCTTACTGTTGCTCTGCTTTATTTTCTGAAGTCAGTAAAACTGAAAATTATGGAAACAATTGTGCAATGCATTTTGGGATGTATGTACTATAATTACGGTGGCAGAAAACCTTTATTTATCCACTAGGTTTATTCAAAGTTAACAAAAAAAATGAAATCCTCATTCACTTTAGTGTAGGAAGTATACCTGTTAGGCTCTTATGTAGGCAGTGAATTTAATAGAAATGTAATGTTCTTGCAAAAACTCTGCCTGTGTTAATTGCACTTTTACATCTGAAAGATAACATTTAAAATTGTTTTTTTATTTTAGTGGATTTTGTACATAACAGTATTGAGTAAAATGTTTGGATGACTATAAATGGCCTATTAAATTATCAACATTAACTGGTATGTTTAGAACTTCCTGCTTATTGTTTTTGTGAGAATAACTTCAGATTGATTAATTCATTATTTGAAAGTAATCCCAAGCCCCAAAACTTCATTTGAGCAGCTATTCCACTTACAGGATAAAGAAAATAAAATACTGAAATAGTTCATATGAAAGAGAAAGTTCCTTAGAAAAAGTTCAGTTTTGGGTGCCAGACTTGAGATGCAGTTCTAGTCAAAAAAAAAAAATTAGAAGTTGAAACATCAAATTATTTAAATTTCCTTTTATGTTCCGACTTTCATATATATGTGTTCTCCTGAAACTGTTAGGTTTGTGAAGTGAATGTTTAGAACTTACTCCAATGCTACTGCCCTTTCCCTTGAGCGTACTTCCTGCCTATGCCACGAGGGATGTTGTGAGCTGAGACAACCCAATGTGTCAAACAGCATTTTCAGGAACAAGAAGGGACGTGGGAGTTCTTCAAAACAGGGCAGTGGAATTTCAGGTAGACACAGCTGCTGTCACATGTTGGCACATACCTGTTCATAAGATTGTTTTCCAGGTGCCTGGATGAGTGTTTGTCTTGTGTTAGACAGCTACAGTGTATGAGAATATTTACTAGATAAAATGTAAGTTCTGTGCAGTAGCTAAAACATCAAATTTCACCAAAATCGGTGCATTTATCACCTTGCTGTTTGGAACTAATCACCTGCCATTGCATTATCTACTAAAAATTGCATTTATTATGATAGTCACCTTCTGTACTTGTTTTAAAACATTGAAAATATTGGGCTGCAGTTCGGGAAAGGAACTATGAGGCAGACAGCTAAGATCCTTGGAGGTGCTACATAGTATTCTTGACTGTGCAAGAAAATATTTGATTGGGATATTCTTTTTTTGTAAAATTTGATATATTTTTAATTTTGACCTGTATCATTTTACTCAGATATTCATCCCTTTCATCCTCAGTTCTCTCCCTTGTGTTTGCCACGCAAGGCAGAGATTTATGATCATAATCCAGCTTTCATTTGTACAGCCTCCCATTTGCATGCCAACTACTGAGTAGAAGAATAATGAGATCAAACCTTTCCCATAGGTGTGAGATGATTTAAGCATATAAAAAAGAAATGTCAACATTATTCTGACAGAGACACAGAGTTTAACTGTGTTGCCAGCATCCTAAGTCAAAACAGACATTATCAGGTAGTCTCACTTAACAACACACATCACACGCTTCCTTTTCTGGCAAAGAGCAAAGTCACAGCATCATCAGTGAGATATCAAAGGCATTATTCTGGATTCATAAGTTTCCAGTCTACAGTTTTTTGGGGCAAGTATTATCTAAGGAAACATGTACCTTTAGTGAACAAAATGATAACATTTCCATTTAATTTTTGTATATAAATAAAACCTCGTGTTCTGAGGATTTTATATCAAATAGAGTAAGATCGGGGTTTGTGACGATACTGTTTTTGCTGGAAGCTGCTGTCCTATCTTCATTCACCCCTTTTTCCCCTCCCCTACACTGGTATAACAATATTTTTCTTAAGCATGGCTTTTAAAAGTACATGTGGAATTGAGTTGAGCTATAGAGTAACTAATTCAGACTGGTTTAGGTCTCTGTGTGCGTAAATTCACAGGTGCTTGTATTGAATGCCTTCAAATTAACCTTCGATCCTCAGTGTTGCAAGTGCTGCACTATCAGGCACTAATAAGGACTGTGTTCTCCTCTCTAAACCATTTTAAAATATGGAGATGCAGTAGGTATTTCACTTGAGCTGTAATTAGTTTTTAGTTACTTCAAAAAGGAGTAGCAAAGAAAGATTTTTTTTTTTGCCAGAAATCCTAACTACTATGAATGTGTTCCTCCACCACTACATAAAGTAAAAATATTTTCAGGAAATTTGAGGCATTGGCTATGGAAAACTGCATGATACTTTAACAGCAGAAAATGGAATAAGAACTGTGGTGGAATGAGATCTCGCTAAATTAGGAAACAAAATTTTAAATTAAAGGGGTTTATTGAGAGGGAGCAGGGAAATTAGCACTGGATCAAATACAAGGTTTTAACTGATTGTTGTGATGGCCTGAAGAACATGATAATGTCCTTCACAGATTATTCTAGAGGGATCATGACTATTTTGAACAATATGATTTTCAGTGCATCATAGATTTGAGAAGATAATAGACTAGAATGAAAAAAGTGCCTCTGAAGAATAAAAATGTTAACAATGGGAAAAGGAATACTCTACTGCAGAACATCATGTTAAAGGAATCTTGCTTTGAAAAAGTACCCCTGGGAATGCTTGTGGTCATCCAGTTAAAAAACTGAAATTGACTCAGCAGTCACAGCCACTAAAATAACTCTGTCACTGCACCAGAGAATTCCCTGGCCAGGAAAATGTGAGCAAACCTGAAAAAATTAGAACACTGTGAATTTTGAATCTAGAATAAGCAATCTCAAGAAGACAGTAAGTAGATAAGCGTTCTAGGTAACGAGTGCATTCAGAAACTACTACAGGGTTTGTCTGACCAGATGAGTGTTACCATTTGAAAATGTGCCTGTATCCTGGAAATAAAATCAGGAACTTTATTGGTGTCCCTGCCCACTGCAAGGGGGTTGGAACTAGATGATCTGTAAGGTCTCTTCCAACCCAAGTCTTTCTTTGGTTTTGTGATGACTTGAGGCTTTAGTTGAGAAAGTGAAAATGTCAAATTTGCAAAACTGACAAAATGTCTTTGCTCTGATTTTGAAAGGCAGAAACAAGGAGTCCAGACTAGGAAATGAAAAGGATAGGCAAAAAATAATCTCCCTTTATGCAAAGTCAGAAAGAGAAAAGCTTCTTAGGTTTTCTTAGATAATCTCTTAGGTCACCTCTTAGTTTATGATTATCTACGCAGGAGGAGATGTTAATTGAAGGAGGTTTCATTACCAGAGGAAAGAAAACAAAACTTTTAAATGTCTAAGTGTGATTGCTTTAAGGTGCTTGCTGTCAGTGTCCATTCCAGCAGTGAAATGAACATACTGATTCTATTGCACAAGATGTAGACAGCCACAGTTGACTATAATTATAGTTTTGGTCAGTGCTGTTAGAGAAAGAAATATTCAGATTAAAACAGATGCAAAGAAGGGCTGCCAAAGGGAAGATTAGGATAGAGTATGGTTTCTTTCATCCAACAAAACAAAGGCTAGAAGGAGGAAACCTGCTTCTGTTTAAAAGTGCTTCAAGAACGTAAAGATAGTAGGTTAAGGGACAACACTTGCATAATACCAAAAATGCTCAAACTTAGAAAGTAAATTTAACCAGAAAGTAAAAGGTGCGAAACCCCTGAGGAGCAAGGTTACAGAATGGCTGCACAGAATTAAAAGAGCAAAAGAAACTGATTTAATGTAAATTTTAGAAATGGACCTCCTGAAGGGAGTTCTGTAATGCAGTGTGCCTCCCAGTCTCCATGGCCAACTGAATCCCTCTAACCTGTGAGGCAGGTGAGAACTCATTAATTAATCCCTCATATATAGTAGAATCCATAGGCTTGTACAAGTGTCTAACAGCTTCTCTTTAGTTCTAATAGGTACGGATTATGTCTTGTCTTTGATCCATTACTTACATTTAATTTATTTTGCTTTCCTTGCTGAGCTGGTAAAGGGAGCTGATACAGGCTGAAGTACTACAAGACACATAACAGGTGAAAGAAAAATCTGGTATGTGCTTGCTATTTATTGGTCACATTCATTTTTCATCAGAGATAAAAATACTTATATTCTGCTGGGTCAACAAATAGTGCTGGTTTTCTTCCATTACAAGATTGTTCTCAAAATGACAAGTATTAAATACAAACATAATCTGTTACAGGGGAGGATGTGTTAAAGCCTCTTTCAGCTTAAGGACTGCACCGCAGGCCAGCTGTGATACAAACCCATTCAAACTACATAAGACAGAAAACCCAGGTGTTTGGGTGTTTTCACGCTGTTGCTTAAACAGTGAGTCAAATTTTCAGACCTTGCAGAACTGTTCTATTTGAAGGACAGTTTGCTGCTAGAAGTAAGATACATTCTTGGTGCAATCATATTAATTTACCAAGAAAAATAAGCATGCCAAATGCCTCTTCCTCAAGCTCTCCAGGAATAAGATGAGTAGGCTCTTCCTTTGCTCCAGCTGCCCATCACTGAGGTGTGAACTCAAGGAGGTGCTGTCCCCCAATTCCCCTGTTTGCTGCTCAGCCTTCTCATTCCCTTCCCTGCAGCTGTGTCTGCTCCTGGTATGTGCCCATTAATTCCAGCGTGCCACCTGGGCCAATACTCTGCTGATGGCCTTCACTGTTTGCCGATACTCGTAATTTTTAAAATGGTTCTTTCTTCAAGATTTATCAAGAGCAATTCTATTATTTATTTTAATAAAGTTGGCAGTTTTCAGTAAGCAGGAACCATTAGCAATTTTCAGTATACTGTAAAAAGTAAATAAGCACTGAAATCCTGTGTTACTTACATCCCTGGTAATGCATGTTTAATTTATGGAAACAATTCAATTTTGCTTTTTATTTATGATTTAATTTTATTTATTGGTTTCTCCTATCAATATCATTAACAGCTATTTCCCCATATAGTTGCAATAGCATAAAAAGTACACAGAAACATTTTCATATCTTTACCTTTCAGGAAGAAGCTGTAATGTAACATTTTCACGTAAAACCACATAGACAAACTGGAAAGATAACTAATACCTTTGAAGTGCAATGCTGAGTTCAGCAAAGTTAGGCTGTTAGCATTTAAAAGCTCTTTTTTTCTTTTTAAAGACCTTGGAAACAGGAAAGAGAAGAGATTTTTGTTCTTACACCGTTATTTTCTAATTGAATGATGTAATAATCATCACACAATACCACAGGGAAATGGTCTAGAATGTCTCCAAACTTGGGTAGAAAATCCCCAAAAGTATCTCCTTTAAAATCTGGCTTATGTCTAGGGCATCATTTCAACAAAGGTGCTTTTCCATGTTTCCTCATTGGCTGCTCTGTGGAAACCAGAAATAAGATCCTGTCATCTTGTAAACCTCATTTGAATGTATTTTCAGGCAAATAAGTCAGAAACAATGGGACAACAAGACCTATATTGCTAAGAAAAAAAGAAAAAAAGTTGGAGAGTTTACAAGCTGAGTAGGGAATGTCTATATCGTCCTATTGGAAAGGTAGGTATTTCAGGTACTGTTTAGTATTAGGAGCCAAAGGGCAAAATCATTGACACTGCTAAATCTGACTTCAAAGCATTTCTTTGTAGAATCTACTAGGTCATAAGCATGCCATAACTTCCAAACTTGAGCACTGTGTCCATTCCAAGCAGGTCTAAACAATCTGGTTATGAATACAGCAGGAAAGACAATAATATTTCTCTAGCAGAATAGGTTTTAAATAATTTGCACTAGATATGTCATAAATCATTGGGAAGAGCTGCAGATTAGTAAGGAAAGCTTAGACAAGATTGTCAGGAAGCAAGTGTGCTCTGGACAGCTGTTTATTGCGTGGGTTCATACATACATATATAAATGGTTGTGTATGTTGGAGATAGTAAAGAAAAAAACAAGACAAAATACTTCCAGCATGATGATGTTCCAATATATTTTATGCCCAGTCTGTAGAGTGCATCTACTTCAGGCTGTCTTTGAGAAATGGAAAGCTTTTCCTCATCCATTATGCAGGGCTTAGCATACTGCAGCCTCTCCAGTAAACATTACCTCTTTTCAAACCGATAAATTTACAGTAGGTGCATCATAAATCCACTTAAAATAAACACTGTTAAAAAAGAGATCAGTTTCCTGAACTGCATAGATCCGGCATGTGTTAGATCATGACTGTGGGATTGCTGCTGTCTTTTGTCAGTACAAGTTGGTCACTGATATGAGGTGCTTCCCTGTGGCTCGCCCAGAGAGCAATATCATTACCATGCAGTTTGTGCTGCATGGGAGCTTGGTCATCCTGCAAATGGCCCTGCTGGCACAGGACACTGCAGCTGCTGGACACAGGCAGCAGCTGGGCATTCAACAGATACTCTCCTTCATGCTGGAGTTGGAGCCACTTCATATTAGTGGTCTTTCTGACCAGTCAGGCACAAAGTCAAAGCACACAGAACAAGATGGTTCTCTTTCCATCCAGAGATAATGAGATAGAAGATGTAGTTCATTATTTCTGTTGAGAACACAATGCCTTTGCTTTGCTCCCTCACAATAGCTCCTTGTAAAGAAGCTCTTGCAGCCAGGCCTCAGAAAACAGTACTCCATGGTCACAACTGCTCACAGTCAGCTCAAACTCGCTAAAAGCACTGGAAAGGACAAGTTCTCAGGTCCCCAAAATACTTGAAATATCTTGTTTCCCACTGGGCTTAGAATGCCAAACCCTGAAGGCATTGTGAGAGACTAACAGTGTCAAGAGGTCCATCTGCAGAAGGTTCCCATGGTTAAGTTCCTCGTTGCAAAAGCACTTTAGAGGTGTGGAGTCTCCAGAAGAAATAAAATCCATCCGACAGCAGGTACCTTGTTCTAGTGACCTTTGCTATGGAGAGCATCCCTGACAGACCTGGTATCAAGTACCCAGCTGACATACAGGGACGTTTGTGAAATAGGCAGCTATTCTTAGAAGGAAGATGGTGCCAAGCCTTCTCTTTTCTGCCTGGGACAGTTCCTCAAAAGACGACTCCCATGCCAGCCTTCTGTCCCAGAGAAATCTACTGTACAACAAAGTTTCCAAGCCAGATTCAGCGCTGGGCTGAGGGGTGTTAGATCAGGTTCCCAGATGCGTGTTTCCTGAATAAGCCAAAGGATCCGCGTGGGTGCTGCTGTGCTAACCCTACCAGCCACTTGTATGACTTTGGTTGTCACCATGGGGTGACACTGGGATAGGCAGGCTACTATTCCAAGTTTATTTCTCTATTGTGTGAAAGGGCACACTGCTGCTGCTGCTGGTAAAACCTAATTAGTCCCAATATGTGCCTGTGCTGCCATGCTTTTTCAGAGAAGTGCTATCTCTGACAAAAGCATACCTCATGGAGGGGGGGGCATGGAATATGTGCTGGTAGCCTCAAATCACTGAACAGCACAAGGAGGTGTTCCGACTGGAACTGTGAAAGTCATGTTCCTTGAGGAGCATGGATCCTCTGGACAACAGCTGAGTCTCTCTACAGCCTGAAAGCATTAGGGATGCAGCCAGAGGCATTCTAAGGGAAGATAATGAAGGAATATGAAACTGCACAAAGCACAGCCAAAGCCTTTTCTAAGTAGCAAAGAAAACTTCTAATTAGGTGCTCAGAAGTATGTACTTTTTAAATGACAGTTCCTGGACAGCTTTCCTTCCCTAGTTACCTAAAAAGAAATGAGAATAAAGAGCTTCTTCAGAAGGTAAATCTCCTTGTCAGACTGTATTTGTAAAAAGAAACACACTGAATCTCATAAACCCTTTCTCCACAACAGAAAACAACTGATGAGAAAATGATTGAATGCAGTTAATTTTCTAATCTGATGCAGACATGTTTAAATAACTTTATAGAGATACAGCACTGCAGCCTTCCTTTGGCTTAAATTAAACAATAACTGCTACAGCTTGTCTGTATTTTAGTGTTAACCTCTGGTCTGCAGTCACTGCTGTGAAGGTCAACAAATCAGATGACAGAAGGCTCAATGTCAGTGTTTTACATCTTCATCCAGATATATGTGCTAGAGCTGCGCTGTCTCTCATCTCCAGGCATATGTCTCTCTTGTTAATAAAACATGATGTCACGGTAGATGGTGGCAATTAGTCAGCTGTGCACTCAGCTGCATCTACCCTTCCTCATCACAGTGAAGATGTGTAGGATTTCAAAGTTTTGCTCAGACAAGTCATCTTGCCTTATTCTCATCTTGCTTTCAAGGTCTAGAACAATAGCTGTTGTGTATCCAGGTCTGGGTTTACTCCGCTAGGGACAAAAGGTATGATAGCATTTCTGTAGGAGTTCCAACCTGAGTACTGTTTCAAGATGTTCCCTTTTTCTTTCCCAAAATAGATAATTTTTTTTCTATTTCATTGTTCCCCATTCTTAAGAACTCTCATATTTTTAGCTCTGCCCTATGGAACTTGTCTGACTTCTGACACCCTTCTATCGCTAGTGCTGTGATGTAAAGTATTGTCTTTACAGATCACATACCTAATTTTGAAACTCAATGCTGATGTTATAAACAATTGTAAATGGTTTATACGACAACCTTTGTGCTCATCTTTTTATTTCTGGAGAAGAGTGGACTTACCTAAGATACCTCTCTTCATGTTAATTCTTGATTTTCTGGCATAGAACATAAAATGACAAAAGTTTTACAGAAAAAAAAAGCAATAGTTCAAAATTGCAGTGTTATAACATTTCTAAACCTTTGAGCTGAGCACAAATGTTTCTTAGAACAACAGATGATACAAGAAATGAGAAAAATCATGATTACATAGCTAAGGTAACAGAAGATCATACATAGATGGTGGTAAGGGATTGATTTTTATGGTGGAAGGTTCCTCCCTAATCACAATAACAAAAAATAACTTCAGAACATAAGTGAAGTTTACCAGAAAAAAACAAAGTTTGATTTCAAAGGTAATTTATACATATATAAATATATATATATATATATATATATATATTTATATATGTATAAATTACCTTTGAAATCAAACTTTGTTTTTTTCTGGTAAACTTCACTTATGTTCTGAAGTTATTTTTTGTTATTGTGATTAGGGAGGAACCTTCCACCATAAAAATCAATCCCTTACCACCATCTATGTATNACACACGATGTTTTTGAAGAGAAATCTAGATGACAGATGGATTTATTTGGTTTAAAGGCACAGATTGAAACACTAAGCCGCAAATTCATCTGTTATTGATTACAGATACTCATCTATAAAATGCAAATTACTATTGAATGTGCTAAATGAAATGATTATTTAGCATATATTAACTTGTGAGGCAGCTCAGACTTAAAGCTGTGATCCATGGTAGTGAAAAATAGCATGTGCATGCACGCATCCAGAAAAAAACTTGAATGTATCCACACCCAGTTAGAAGTTCCCTATAAAGAGTACAGGCATTTTCCTGACTCCATTTTAGAGACTGTATTAGATTTAAAAATCACAGAATCAGTTCCACAGACCCTGAGGTTGGCTGACCCACATCCCTCTTGCTGTGGGCATCACAGTCTGCCAGCTACATGTGTAAGAGCCAAGCCAGCCCTACAGATCACTTTGCTCATCACCAGTAGGGACTTTCAGCACCAAGGAGTGACAAAACTGCAATATTTTACATTTTTAGGCTTGCTTCCACTCTGCCTGTATTTTTAAGGTAATCAGAGAATCATAGTCTATCTGAGTCAGAAAGGCCCCGAGAGAATCATTTGGTTCAACTCTGGGCCTGCACAAGACAGCCCCAAGAGTCACACCACGTGCCTGAGAGTGTTGTCCAAACTCTTCTTGAGCTCTGTCTGGCTGGAGCTGTGACCACTTCCCTGGGGAGCCCGTTCCAGTGCCCAACCACCCTCTGGGTGACGAACCCTTTTCCTGATATCCAACCCAATCCTTCATGCCATTCTCTTGGGTTCTATGGCTGGTCACCAGAGGGAAGAGATCAACACATCCCTCCTCTTCCCCTCATGATAAAGCAGTAGGCTGCTGTGAGGCCTCCCCTATTCCCCTCTAGACTGTTCCCCATCTCCATGGCCCTTCTTTGGATGCTCTCTAATAACTTAATATATCTCTTATATTGTGGGGTCCAAAAGTGCACACAGTGCCTGAGCTGAGGTTGCATGAGCACAGAGTGGAGTGGGACAATCCCCTCCCTCAACTGGTCAACAGTGAAAAACAAACAAAAAACTCAGCTGGTATTAGTTTGAGTAAATCTTTTTTCATCACTCTTGGTGAATGACGGATTATCACACAGTCTGTGCTCTGTCACTTGAGCCATCTGATTTGATGCCATATAGCTGGTAACTACACTAATTTGCTTCTGAAAGCTTTCAAAATACTCAAAGGAACTCCTGAGCTGAGAAAGCTGCTGGACTCCTGTAGCAGTCAGCATCACAGCAAGCAGGGACGCAGGTTCTGGCACTGGAAGAGGCAAGTGATTATCCTTTAAATGTGAGCCCTGCCTGAGTACTTTGGAAGGAGCAAGGGTATTTACAGAATGAAAGACTGACAATCTTAGAACATAAATTGGAAAAGGGCTCACTTCCAGTGAGAGGAAAGCATGAACGCTAGGGATCATACATCATAATTGCAGTGTTTTGTGTATTTGAGTGACACACAGCACAGAAATGGTAGATACCCAAAGTTTGTGATAATTGCTGCATGCAATAATAGCTCTTCCAGCAAAGTGTAAATAGTGAGACAGAGAAGAGTAATTTCCAGTGTTTTTAGAAACAGTGTAACTTTCCTCGAGTTTATGAAAGGAAAATTATGTGCTCTTGCCAGAAAAGAATGGAAAAATAACAAAATTCAGGGACTGTGTGGCAAAGGGCAGAGGGTTAGGGGGGGATCAAGCAGAAGAGGACATAATGAAGCATTTGGGTGCTGTACTGAGGACTGCTATGCCAGTAAACCATGAATTGGAAATGATTAAACAAAATATAGGAACTAGCAGAAGCTCATCTGCTAGAGACAGAAAGGTAAAACTAAATAGATATACTTGCTGTTTATGTATCAGTGCAATTTTCTGTTAGGAATGAGGTGATAAAAGAAAGGTATTCCTTCTGCTTATGTTGATGCTCCCACTGCACGTGAAACAGGACTTTTACCAATTTGTTGCACCTGAAGTTAACCTCAAAAGCATGTGGCAATTATGTCTAGCAGTATGTCACCTGACAGCATCAGGAAAATCTCAGCATTTTAAAATCTTAAAATTCCTTTCTTTTGTTAAATATGTCTAATTACATTTCTTGTGATGCACAAATGCATTTGGTTCAATTAATTTCTTATATTCCCTAATTACCATTTTCAGCTTTTTTTTTTTTTT
>WBMY01017043.1:205640-232484 GCA_013397315.1 Donacobius atricapilla
CTTTTCCCCTCCTCACAATTGCGATTTTACGTAGGTATAAAATAGCTACAGTGTGTCTGAATTGCGGGCTTTTCGTGTTTTCCCTAGTTTGGCTTCTTGATGGCGATTAATGCAGGGTATCGTCGTGAAGTCTGTGCAGCGAGTGCACTTGTTTCTTTGGTTATAAACTAATAATTAACCAAACCTTCAGTTGTTGCTGAGGTCTTCAACACAGATGTGTTAGTTTTGAAGTCTGAAATGTGTTTAAACCAAGGCTTTGTAGTCTTAAGTGTAAACAGTACCTGATTAATAATGCCAAGCTGTTTAAATATTTAAGATCATAGTGTGCTTCAGCCCAGTCAATAAGGCTGTTCCATATTGACAAGTACTCTGTGGAAGAAATGCTATTGCTTAGCTCTCTGTATAGTTGGATAAAACAATGGAAAATGTGATACACAGCTCTAGAGTGAAACCTATAGGTCATGACATGATGTTCTTTTATCCATAAAGGTCCAGCTGTTGTGTGTTTATGCAGAACAACCTCCTACTGAGTGAAAAAGCCAGTATTAAACACCTGGGTTTCTTTTTTCTAATGTTCCCTGTCTTTGGGCATTTTTTCTTTGTGTCTGATTTTGATTCTTAATTAAGTATAATGTGGAAAAGGTAAATGAAACCTGAAGGCTTTATTGCATCTAATAGGTGCAGTATTAATCATTTCAACATCTTCCATAATTTAATGTAATAGATGTGATAATTTATGGAAAGTAGTTATATGGGTCTGTGCATAAAACAGGTCACTGTACGACATCAGAAAGCATCTGGACTATATTTTGAGTTTGAGAGCAGCGTATATTCCAAGGGGCCGATCTTGCTGCTGTTCTTTGGCAAAACATACCAGCTGAAAAGAGAAGAATAGTTTAGTGTTACAGAGCTCAAAGGACCTAGAAATGAAAAAAACTGACTTGCAGGTGCAGCATCTTTTTAATATTTGTTTAATGTGTTTGATGTTGTCATTTGTGTGACTATACCTCAGGTATTTGTTTCGTTTTGAATAGAAATTGCAATGCAAGTGACCAGAGCTGCTAAAGAGTGTGATGCCAAAGTCTGTGAAACTTACTTATTTGAATTTCAAAGTACTTTGAAATTCTCTTGGGTGTCTAAAATTAGCTGTCAGACTATATCAGTATAGAACTGGGAAAGTGTTACATTCTGAAAATATTGAATGTAAAGAAGCAAACCCAGAAAGCTGCTTGGTGGTGACAGAACTTGGGATCCATTGAGCGCATTCACATTCTGGGTTGTGCAAAGGCAGTGTAGCTAAAGGCAAACTGTACAGTTGTGTGACCACATCGGATGGTGGAGTAGTATATACCAGCTGGTGCTAAGGAGGGAGCTAAAACCTTCTTCACAACTCACAGATAAATCCACAACTAATCACACTCATATTAGTATCTTAGTTCTGTCATTAGCATTACTGGACACAGTAGAATTATTCAAAGGTAATAATGTTCAAGGTGAATGAGATCACCAGAATCTGAGCCATAGATACTGTTCCTTATCTTCTTGGAGAAAGCGTATTATTTATCACATATGCCACAGCTTGTTTGACAAAAGTGGCTGTAATAAGAAAATTCAGCTGGTTTAAATGGTTTTTATTTTAAGAAAATGAAATTATAAATCCAGTGATGCATACTGATATCTCCTGCTAGCTTGTTGCACTCTGGTGTTTCTCTCTGGTGCTCAAAAAGGTGACAGCAGAAGCTTTAGTAAGCAAGTTAAGAGTTTCTTGGGGTTAATGAGATGTCTCTCTAATTGTCAGATTTTGTAATTTTGAGGATTCCGATTTGAAGTCAGGAGACAGTAATGCGTGTTGCCCATTCTTCCTGTTCTAGCGAAATGACTTGCCATGGTATCTGAACATAAAAGATATTGAATACTGTAAGGGTTTGTCATTTTTAAATAGATTATTGCGCAGCTCAAATAGCTCAATCAGCCTGAAGATTAAATGTCTTGTCTGCACCTGTGAAATTGCTGTTATTCTGTAGTTTTATTTATCTGTCTTAAATCACCTTGAATTGTGATTACTTAACTTCCATTATATTGAAATAGTACAGTAAAAATATGCTGTTCAGTTTTCACTGGACTTGTTCATTTTTTCATGTTTTATGAACAGGGCTGGAAAATGGAAAGTCGTAAAGAGGAAAGTATATCTTGGTAATGAAAGCCGAGGGAATAATGTAGGAGGTAGTGTGTTGGGCAATATGCAGTGAATTTGATTTTGCCTTCCTGAGTGGGCTGATAGTATTTAAAAAATTCTATTATACTTTCTCTGCAGTGATCATTTGTTGCATTTTTAATTGGTGTATGTATTGCCTGTTCAGTTCAGTATTAAAGACATTGCAACTTCAGCATTTATGAATACTGTCTCATAAATGTACTATTAAGGGAATTTGTAAAGAGTTAATCTCTAATAATAAGATTAACATGATGCGTTGCAAGTTTTGTCCTGCAGTTTGTTAACCAGGAAAGGATGGTTGCAAGCTCGCTATATTGCTTTCTTCTGAGCTACTGGAGGCTGGCTGAGCCTTCAGTTATTTACCTCAATAGAAAACTGAAAGAGAAAAAGTGAACAAAGGAGGTCTGTTTTGCCTGTCCCACTTGCTGGGCTGTTGTCTTTGCCCTTTTCAGTGAAGGAGGGGGTAGAGCTGGGTCAGAGTTGAAGAACACTGAAAAGGAATTCAAGTCTTATATTGAAATGTGAACGATAGCTTAGTTTGAGCGCCGAACACGTTTGTTTGAGTTGATTTTGTTCTGTCTGCGGGAGCTTTAACTGACAGATGGTGATGGACTGGCATATAGACTGCTAGAAGGTACAGCTAGATATGTGTTCAGACCCTGATTAGATGCTCAGTAAACAAGTGCATATCTGATGAGGCTTTTAATACTGGAGATACTGATGCTAGACACTGTGACACACTAGACATTTGATTGTGTGAATTAAGGGCAGACCCCTGCAGCTGGCATACACTCAGGCTTACTTGTCTAGCCTAATTGCATTGCAAATACCCCTCTGGATTGATCTTTAGCTTCTCCCTTCTAGTAAATGTTGAATAAGTACAGAAATGTTCATCTGGATCCTCTATTAACTGTTGTTAAGAAGCTTTCAATTTTTGTTTTGGTTTGCTTTATGAACTGGGATCTATCTTAGTATTCATTTTATGAATACACTGTTTTCCTACACTGTCTTGGTTTTGAAATGGCTCAATTCATAATGTGATTACAGCTTCCCCCTTGTTAACTTTTTAGTATGGAAGCATAACAGCTTGAATTATAAAATGTTTCTGTAAGAGCTCACAGTACCCCCATTCTCCTTTAAGCAACTAAACTTTATGTAAAAAAGCAGCATTTGATGTAGAGCATCTCAGATGCATGGAAATAGCCAAGAGAGAGAAAAAAGGCTAGTTCAAATTATGAGGACGTGATAACTTTAAAAAACAGTCTCATTAGAAAGGAGCTAGCTGTCTAAAGTCAGTTACATCAGACAGAATTGGTACAGATGTTGTCTCTCTAAATTCTGTAAATACTCAAGTAAGACTGCTGAATTTGGATGCATCCCAGTTGGAATTGAGTTGCCCTTCTACTGTGTCTGCATCATTAGGTATACATGACCTTTTCATTTCCTTGGGTTTAAAGTAGGTAATTGTTACTGTTCAACAGCTTGTTTGAGAAAAAAAAAGCTGATCCATAACTTCCCACTTGTATGAGTTAGTCTTTGCCTCTAATTAGGTTTTTCTAGACGACCAAACAAAATATTAACATACCGTTTTCCTTTAGACTGTTACCTAAGTGAGGACATGACAGTGTTTATACCTGAGTACAGATTGTCTTTTTCTGATCTGTGCCTCTGACTTCTAACTTTCCTTTCTCTGTGATTTCAGTGCTGCTGTGTTTGTCCAGCATGCTTCTGAGGGTTCATGTAGAGGACTGTCTTGACACTGTCACAACACTGTAGGGCTCTGTGTGTGTCTGTGTATTTGCAAAGGCAATGTGTCATCAGTGAGTGCAGAAGTCAGCCTTTGTACCAGACCTGGGGTCAGGAAACAGTTCTGCTGGTGGAGAACAATTCCATGGAGATAACTGACCAGAGCACAGGTACTGGCCAAAGGAAGGCTTCCCCACTGAGTATTGTAGCAGGGTAGTAGAAATCAACAAAATTCAAAAGAAGGGGAAAAACAAATCTTGACAGGAACCACTTTTCAAGAATGTTTTAAGAGTTAACTGGTGTTCATCAGTAGGCTCTTACGCAAGTTACCCTTTGTAAACAAGATCGATGGTTCTCTTCCCTGTTTCTCCAGCGTTTAGAAGGACTAAAAAGTAGCATTTCCCGCCCTCCTGCTGTTTGTATCTCTAAGACAATAAAAATGCAGGAGGTGCTTGATGTGCGTTCCTTCTTAGAATTTTCAAGTGATAGCAGGGAGAGGAAAGCTTGGCCACAGCTCTTCTTTGGGTATGATAAACAGGATTAGTGGCTTGGTTACTGCCCCTTTGAGTAAGCTGGAATCTGCAGGTCCCTCCACCCAGCCCACCATCACCTGTAGGCCAGTGCTGTGGTCTCTGGGCAAACTAAATATATAATAGGAAGTTAAATCCTTTTGTATTGGTGTTCTTTTGAAATGAAAGTAATTTTTAAATTGTGAGCTCGGCTGAATTGGGTATATATTGTTGCATTTGTTACGTGGCAACAAAAAAAATCAAAACCCAGTTTTCCCATTGGGTAAGATGAGCTCTTGATAGGCTGCACTAGCCGTTTTACTGATTTTTCATCTCTTCTGACTAGGTAATTCCTACTGAAGCTCAGAAAGGCAAGATGTATTCCTTTTCCTTTCCCATCCTTTCAAAATTGTACAGGATTTGAGTAAGTTTACAAGAGAGAACTCCTCATTAAAAGAGAACAAAAATGGAGTTTTTGCATGCAATGTTGAATACACTGAAGCCTCTAGGCATTCTTGAGTCTTGGAACTGTAAGTTTTGTGTTCCGGCCCAGCTGCTGTGAAGAGCTATGTTCTCTTGATGGAGGGAAGTTTTTTTACGATGAGAACAATCAGCCATTGGAATAATCTCCCCAGGCAAGCGGTTGATTCCCCAACACTGGACACTTTTAAGATGCATCTGGACAGACTGTTGGGACATCTTGTCTAGACTGTGCTTTTGCCAAGAAAAGCCGATGCAGAGGTCCTTGAGATCCTTTCCCAACGTGGTGTTTCTGTGGTTCTGTGCTACGTTCTTGAGGCTCTTACAGACAATCCACAGTCTTCTAAGCTTCTTTCTGATGTAGGTGTATCTATTATTTCCTTGGCCTAGGTTTGGTTAGGGCGTAGAGGCAGATAAGAATTATCACAATTGCTGCAACTCAGTTTTAGTAGTACTACAAGGGAGTTTGGAACAACTTTGGGTTTGTGAAGGAACTCATTGTTCATATTGGAGCTGTATGTACCTTATGTATGTAGTTTGATTTGCTTTTTGCCTACGGAGTGATTGTGGCTTTATAGAAGTTTCTGTGCAGTGCAGCTCTGACACCTGCGATGTGAAAATAGTCTCTCATATATCCCTGTTTTCCCTCAGAAGCATTTCATGTACTTATGGACCTTGGAGTCTAGTAGCCAATGTTTCAATGTACTACAAGGTGCAACATCTTTCCCAGACAACAACAAATTTATAATCTTAATATAAATGGAAAATTCAGGTTTCTGGTTTTCTGCTTTTCTGTAGTTGGAGTGATTTAAAAATTATGTCTAAACTTGGTTCTTGACAGGGACAAAATGAGGAGTAACTTACATGTGAGCTATTTCTGCATGATAAAGTTGAAATGTAGGCAGTTGCATAACTGGAAAGCAATCCAGTCCAAGGTGACCAAAAGCTAAATATCTATTAGACCTTGTAGGTAGTAGTTGTACAAAGTGCATTTTTAACTTAAAAAGAGATAAAAAATGTTGGAACATATAAAAGGAAGAGTGTGACCACCAGAGGGCAGACACAGTGTTTAGTGACTCCAACCCCAAGTACTTTGAGTCTATGCCTATAAAAGTGCAGTGAGATAATGACTGAATAAATAACACAGTAAAAATGCACAAAATTTCATGGCAGAAATGTAATACTTATTAGTGTTAAGATGAAGGTAAATACATCTGCTAGGAACTCACCTGAGGTTTTGTATTTCTGCAGTGGAAGTCAGAGTAGTTCATCAGATCATGCAGTTGAGCTGTGAATAATGAGTTCTTAAACTTCACTCATTTACCTTATATTGAGTCCAGTAATTTTATTTTGAGCATGTTTTTCATTTGAAAATGAAAAGTACACTCCCTTCTCAATAGTTTCTCCCTTGTAGTTAAAAGAATAAAGTATCTTTCTGAACGAAAATTGATGTTTTCCCAGATAGATCCCAGAATTTGCATATGCTTTTATTAGCAACATTTATTCCTTTAAAGTGTGTAATTTTGTTCTTCAGAGTATAATGGAAAATATTTAATGTTATGTACCTAAATTAAATGCTTCAAAAAAATAGCCTTTTTAAGGAAAGCTGTAGTGTAGATTTTAGTGAAAGATGATGTCTAGTAATTTTTATTTAGCTTTCTTGATAGGAATCTAGGTGTTTAATTAAAGCAAGTCATCTTTTGGGTTTTACTGCTCATGCACTGTCTCAAGGTACAGCGATAGTGTCTTTTCTTTGAATTACATTCCTCTAAAACCTAGACTGTTTTTGTGAGGAAAGAAAAGCCTGCAACCCTTCATTTGGAAGCCACAGTATTCTTTACAATCATGTCTTAAAACCTTTGGTTGCTCTCTGGGGGTCTCAACTCTACCAGTTATGCTGGAGTGAAGCATCATCAAAACAGCCTTGAATGCTGCCCCAGATTTCCAATCTCCCCACTATCATTTCCAGCAGGCACAGTTCCATTAATAGTAGGATTTCTAGAGAGATCTTTTGTAAAATGGTTTGCAGATATCACCCCCAAATCTTTATCTGGAGGAATTTTGCCAAGTTACTACTAAAGTTTTATGTAATTCACAACCTTCTCACCCTCTTGGCATTGAAATTTAGAAATAAGTTTCTCATCACATCCAGAATTGACAGGATCAGACACTTGAAAGACTATAATGGGAAATAATTATGAATATACAAATCTTAATAAACCATTCACTTGAATAATGTGTCCTAGCTTCTCCTTATCCCCCATGTCTAGAAGGCTGGAAACACCTAAAAATGAAATCAGAGTTGCAGTTAATAATTGGTTGATTTTTCCACCATTTTTAAAAAATGGCTAAAGTTATGAGACTTGATAGCTCTCTGCAAGAACTCTATTCTGTTCCCTAGATGCAGGGACGGAAACACTGTTGCTGAGAGCATCTGCAGCATCACAATCTGTTGGAAGTTAAGTGGTTACCAGGACTAATGCCAAAGTTCACATTAGTAGGAAGATTAGTCTTTGTGTTCATTATGTTATACAGACATTTATGTGTGTTTTTTTTTTTTCCTGAGGTAAAGCTGTCCTAAAAGAGTCAGACATTCCTGTGAATTCCCCTACCCGCTTAGTTTAACCGAGATTATATTGAAAGACAGCCCAACGATTACTAATCATACTCGTGACAGCAAGCTAAAGTAAATAAACACCATTATTTTTATTATTATAGATTGCAAAGTTCAAATTGCAAACTAATAGGTAGATTCCTTGTTTGACTGTCAATAAAAAGACATTTATTGGAATGGAAAAGAGAAGAAGAAGAAAGTGCTGAAACCAGAAGAAAATGTGAAGATAAAGTGAGGGGAAACAGAGCAAAGAGAAGAAGTCTATTTAATTACATACAAATAGGTACTAACAGGACAGAGCTATGATTTCTTGTTTGCTAAAACAAAACCTCGAGTGGTAGTTTTAGTGACTGATGCTCGTAACTCTGAAGCATTGTCTGAATTAGTAAAGAATTAAGTTTAAAAAAAAATTGTAAGGGTCTTCTCATAAATACTGCTCATCTGTTCCTTTACTTGCTGCTCACAAGTGGAAAAATGACCTTTCTGTGACAGTCCCTTGATCTATGCTCGAGTGATTATTCTGCACACATCTGAGTTTTGACAGAACACTGGAACGAAAATTGAAAAAGAGTACAAGAACATATTTCTGTGAAGATGCAGAATAATGTTGATCACTGAAGTTGAGTGCCTGGATTATCCTGGATAGTAAAGGATGGAGTGAAATTTCTTTTTCTGAAAGTATATTTAAAAATAGTTGAATATTTGCTTTTATTAGTCAAAGATAAATAACTGTGGTTGCAGGAAATAATTTATAATTCACTATGGTGAGCTAGTGCACTACTTTAATTTTTGATCTTATTCGAAAATAGAATTCAGATTAGTGGAATTAGGAATTGTTTCATCATAATTACAGTAATGCTCCCTGGTTTTAATATTAATTTAGTTTTATAATTAACAAAGAAAGGAACTGAACTGATGGCCTTGAAATATGACTTGGAATTTAAACATTTTAGGACTTTTCAATATATTGCCAATAAATATTACTATGGGAAATAGAAATATTGATAATTTTTAGCACTAAATATCATTGGAAAAAACACCCCATCACTTTTCAAATAGAACTGAAAATGTAACTCAACCTTTGCAATGTAATTCAATTTCTGAACACTAATCCTCTAACAAAGACTTGAGCAGAGCCCAAAATTAAACACTTGCAAGTCTATACAGAGGACCCAGAAGAGCAACATTTTTTACTCCCTTTATTTCTTTATCCCTTTATTGCTGTTTCTGCCATCCAGTGATAGATTTTTAAATACCTGCCATTCAGGCATAGGCAAGTAATTAGTATGTAAATCTTGCTTTGAGTGCAATTTAGTGTTAGTAGGCACAGAAATGTAAAACAAAACTTACAGTTTCCTTTTAAGAAGGCTTACAAACTTTAATATAATCAGACAGTCAGACTTCGAAGTATCTTAAAACCTTTGTTGTCTAATGACTTAAGCGTTTTCATATAAAATTATTTCACAAATTTCTGTGTGTTCTTTGAGGCCGTGTCTATCTGTCCGTACATTACCAGTCCTAATGAGACTGTAGTGTATGATTACACCTTCTAGACACAATTGATGGGTACTGTGCAGTGCAGTTTTTTAGCACTTACATTTTATAAGAATACTAAAGCTTGCTGCACTAAATAGATTTGTATTGGTGAAATTTGTTATTATTTTATTATGTCACTCTTCAGTACCACAGTTTAAAAACCCTGTGTGAAAGGACACAGGTGTTCCAGTTTCAGAAGCACTTCATGTAGCATACCTTGCTCATCAAAAGTTTCCTTTGCTGTTAATGAAACTGCACTTGAGGTGGTTAATCTTACTGGTGGTGTGGAAGGGAAAACTTAGATTTAGGTCAAACTAGTTTAATTCTGAATAGTGCTTCAGTAGGTTCACTACTAGAAAGCTGACAACTATACTGTAAAGAAAATATAATATCCTGAAGATGGCTGGGGACAGTGCCACTAATAATGCTGTGTTTGGAGGACCAGCATGGCCAGATTATCCTTACTGAGGTCAGGTGAGTGATATTCTGTTGCAGTGAAGTCACTGATTGGATACAAAGCTTGATGACAAAAGGTGATGAGTTTTGAGATTGCATTCTTTTTTGTTGTACTTGGAAGCAGGGGGTGTGTTTAGGTAGAGCATCCCTTGTGCATCCAGCCAACTGGCCCAGAAACTGGTAGTGGTTTTACATGTTTCACTGGCAAGTTGTAATCATTAGAAGTATCATCATACAGTAGTTTTAAATAAAGAGCTTTCCATTATGTATATTTCTGTTGATTTTCCAAGCTGTGATTTCTGCTAAGGTTATTTCTGTTTATTTTTCAGGCTGTGTGTTAACTGTGTTATAAACGTAGAAGTGCCCCAAATTGACTTGTGAGCAAATGTAGGTCAGAGAGCAGGAGAGTAATTTTTTGTGCTGTGCTGTGTGATCTGAGGTCAGTATTAGTGAAGGGATTTGTGTCCATTCATAGTCGACAGCCCAACTGACTTCCTTGACATCAGTTACACTGCTGAGTGTTCTTCTGTAACTTCTTACGTGTATGCATGTGTTTATCCCCGTGGCTTTGTTTTAAACTTTTAATAATGATCTGATCCCTTTACTGCCTTGGATAATTGAAATAAAACTGTGCTTGTAGGGAAGGAAATGAGTGGGAATAACACTTTCTGGGGTGATGACTGTACTGTGCTCATCAGCACTGGTTCCCAGCTGGTTCTAAGGTGTAACCTGTGTTTGAGATTACTGCTGCGCATCACTGTTGATTCGAAGCAGTCATGGTTGATCTTTAAGTAATAGGAAAACAGTTGGAATTGTCTAAAAGTGTCTATGAAGAAAACAAAATAAGGACAAACTTGTCTGTAGTGGCTGGGTTTTTTGAGAAGGCAGAGTTGTGAAGCTGATGACACTTGGACTGACTGAGAACCTATAATGTGAGTGGTAGGTGCAACCTTCACTTGGAAAATACTGTTCTGATCCTGTCTGGGTAGTAATTTAAAGTACTTGCAGGAACATTGGTGGTACAGTGAATTACTTCAGCTATATGAGAAAAATGTGTGAGAAATGAGTGGAGTCCTACTTTTCCATCTGGTGTCATTATTTTAAAATTACATGAAAATCTCAGTGTTACTGGCTTTTTCTGTTCTACCATCTATGTAAAATGGGAATAATGCCTCGAGGCTTGATCTGAAGCTTGATTTGGGCTTTTGATCATTTGCTGTCATTTAGTTCAGTGCAACTTTGATAAAACAAGTATTTCGAGGTACTATGTCAAAAACCTAAATTTGGAAACCATTAAGGAAGCAACACACATGCAGATAAAGTAGGCTTGACGCGCTGACAAATTTTTTGAGATGACCATAGTGTGTCCTTGAAGAAGACAGTGGCTCAGCAGCCTGTCTCCAGATAACTTTCTCAATGCTGTTGCACAGTCAGACAGCTGTTTGTTCAAAGGGTGAATGGGAAAAGTAATCAACTGTTTTCTGTTGTGTTAAGTAATGCTCATCTGGGGAATCTAATCTCTTGGATAGGCTCTGATGGTCCTTTATCAATGTGGTGGAATTCTCTTCATCTGGATTAAATGAGACTCCGCAAAATATTTTCTACTGATTATGCATGGTCTGTTTCTTTCAGTTTATCATAAACTCTATTCGATTTCATATTTCCTGGCTGTCTTGCAGGAGATACACAGGAGATTGCAGTGTAAATAGGAGCAGTTTCAGCTTCCTCAGGGAGTCTCTGGGAATGCTGGATTCTTGACATCAGATGCTAGTCATGCTTGCAAGCAACTCCAGCTGGCCTATGCACAGCTGGAGCTAGGGAAACTTAAGGGGCTGTCCATTATTCCCAGCTGAAGAGGTGCTGTTTACCAGCTGCCATTGCTATTAAGGCAGGTGAGTGTTTATTCAGTCATTGTGCTGTGCAAATGCTACAAGGGACTGATTTGAGATATTTCAGTTGAGCAGTTCCTGGTCCACGCTGTAGGCTGGTGAGTAAGTATGCTGGATGTGCACACAGACACAGCCCTGATGCCTGGTACCTGTATACGGTACTTTGAATTTAATTTTGTTATTCTCCACAATTATAAATTCTATTGCCACAATATAAAGTATATTGGTTTAAACCAAATTTTGGTAGTAAAATCAGGATAAAGGAACTGATAAACATTTTACAAACCTTGTGGAAAAAATTTGTGGTATTGGCTCTGTTTTCCTGGAAGCATGCTATGTCTTAAGTAGTTTCTGTGCTAGTGTTAATTGCTAACTGTACAGGCATTGCTACTAACAGCATGTAATGTTTCAAACAGCCTACTACTGCATCTGAAGTTGCATGTCTTGATTCTGATGACAACATGGTGTGCAAATATTAATACTTCATCAGGACAGTATAGCAGTAGAGTTGAGCAGTGGGAAATTCCATCAGGCCTCTGAGCTTTCAGGTGATGAAGGCTGGTAAGGTATTGCCACAAATGTACCCTTTTCTCTGGAGCATCTGCTTTTAGCTACTATCAGAGGTGAGACCTTGGGATACTTGTTGTTATGCTGAGTGTATGCCAGACTTGGTAAGACATGCAGCACTTGTGTGTTCAGATTTAAAGAGACCATCAGACTAAACTAAACCAGATCAGGGCTTGGAACCCTATTGGACTCTAGGATATTTTTCTGACAAATGTTACTGTAATCATTGATCATATCTGGAAACATAGTGGTCATTGTGTGTTTATGCATAATAAAGTGGAACTCTGTCTTCATAACTTAAACTCAGCTGTACCGGAATCTGAACTATTTGGTATAGGATATATCTCCTCAATAGAACTTTGTATTTTAGCATTTTGCATCTTGTTGAAAAATAAGAACTTTCTGAAGACCAGTCCAATTAAATCCTTGTCTATCTTTCCTTAAAAGCATTAAGGAATCATTTGGATATTGTATCTAACTTTGAATTTGTTCCTGTGCTGAACAGAGTGGGAGGCAAATGTTTAAACCAGGTGACGTCCAGAAATCCTTTTCAGCCTTAACTACCTTAATTGTTCTGATGTCTTCTGTCCATTTCAGAACAAGTTTGTCTGTTGTTCTTCTGTGGACAAATGTTTCAGAGTATTGGAAGAAGGAACATTCTTTCTTTCTCCCAGTGACTGGGTCACAGAAGAAGCAGGAGATCTTGGATCTGTCGTGTTTTCTTTGTTGGGTGCGTTTTTTTGTTTGGTTGGTTTTTTATTTTGTTTTTTGGTTGGTTTGATTTGTTTTGTTTTGGCTTTTTTCTGGCCTTCATGGGATTTCAGTCACTTCTATGCTCTAGGTTCTAACTGCCAGGACCCAGAACATGTTTTGTGAAAGTTTCCATCTGCCCTGAGCCCCTGTGCAACAGGGAACGATTGGCTAGCAGAGATTGTATGCCAGATTATACTGTCCAATGAGGCTGTATTCGGTAATAAACCATCAGCAGCCTTGTTCAACCAGCTCTTCTCATGTGGAGCTTGAAGTTGGATCTCCCATCATTAAGTATGTGCTCTAGCCACCCAGCTGAGGAAGAAGTGAGCAGAATTATCACTGTTTCTGCTTCGCAGGAGTTNCTTTCTGAAGACCAGTCCAATTAAATCCTTGTCTATCTTTCCTTAAAAGCATTAAGGAATCATTTGGATATTGTATCTAACTTTGAATTTGTTCCTGTGCTGAACAGAGTGGGAGGCAAATGTTTAAACCAGGTGACGTCCAGAAATCCTTTTCAGCCTTAACTACCTTAATTGTTCTGATGTCTTCTGTCCATTTCAGAACAAGTTTGTCTGTTGTTCTTCTGTGGACAAATGTTTCAGAGTATTGGAAGAAGGAACATTCTTTCTTTCTCCCAGTGACTGGGTCACAGAAGAAGCAGGAGATCTTGGATCTGTCGTGTTTTCTTTGTTGGGTGCGTTTTTTTGTTTGGTTGGTTTTTTATTTTGTTTTTTGGTTGGTTTGATTTGTTTTGTTTTGGCTTTTTTCTGGCCTTCATGGGATTTCAGTCACTTCTATGCTCTAGGTTCTAACTGCCAGGACCCAGAACATGTTTTGTGAAAGTTTCCATCTGCCCTGAGCCCCTGTGCAACAGGGAACGATTGGCTAGCAGAGATTGTATGCCAGATTATACTGTCCAATGAGGCTGTATTCGGTAATAAACCATCAGCAGCCTTGTTCAACCAGCTCTTCTCATGTGGAGCTTGAAGTTGGATCTCCCATCATTAAGTATGTGCTCTAGCCACCCAGCTGAGGAAGAAGTGAGCAGAATTATCACTGTTTCTGCTTCGCAGGAGTTGTGATCCCCACCACATCTGACTTCTGGAGTTGTTCAAGAGAACTGTTGAAGCCTTCAGGTGCTTAATCACATCTACTTAGACAGCTATAGAGCGTCAAACCAAAGATAAGTGTTTATTTACTCAGAATATGTTTTGTGTGCACAGCTGGGGGAATGAAGTCAACTCTCTAGGAACTTCTAAGGCTAAACTGGGACCCGTGCAGTGTACGTGGGTGTCTGCCTACATTCTGGGACTTTTTTTATGCTACAAACTGAATTGCTGTTCAAAATTTAAGTCGGATAAGGTGAATTTGCATAAGGTTTAAGATTAACTTTCTACATAAAGTTATAACCTGTTTTATTAGGAGCAGACCTTTGCGTTACCATCCCATGCCATGTGTCCTCCTGGTTTAGGGCAAATTTGGAAGGAAACCTCCTAATGGGGTTCCTCTGGAAAAGCAAACCCAAATGGCCCCTCCCCCACAACTGGTTCGGAAAAAACTTCCTTGGAGGAAAGTGGAAAAAGCTATTTATTTAACAAACAAAATGCCCACGAGCACACAGAATGAATAATATGAAACAATAAAACCTTTCATTGAAGTGAGATGGCAAACTGAGAAAGTCCTTGCCGTGGGTGCAGCTCGTCTCTCTCAGTCTCTTATCAATTCCTCCGGTGCTGGAGAAAAATGTCATCCTGGGCCCCGGAGGGCACAGGTGTGATCTCTCAGTTCTCCTCTGGGTTTTCAGTACAGAGCAGGTTTAAACAGTCCCAAGAAAAAGGAACTAAAACAGTCCAGGGAACTTCTCTGCCCTAGCTAGCTAAAATTAACTAAAAAGCACAGGAGATCTCTGTCCCACTGCAGTCTGTCCGAGCCTCCATGGAACAAACACACAGATCAGGAGAAGAATGCAGAGGAGTAAAATAGTTTTTCAAAACAAACTGTGCGCTTCTTCTTTCCCTGTTTTGCTCTGAGAATCAGTCTTAAAGGTACAGAACACAATATACAGAACAGACAGCTGGGGATACAAGCATCATAAAGTCACCCTAGGATACCATGGATGTGAGTAATTCACCAAACTGGAACATTATACTCTAGTTTAATTTCCAAGGATGCGTGATGATAACTCCCTAATTTAATTTTTGTACTAAAATACGAAACTTCAGTTCATACTACTATGCTATTTATGTATACCATAAATGATACAAGGCCTATTCATAAAATAAAGACAAAGCTACAAACCAGGTCTGCTACATGAGTCCTAGTTTGGATGTTGCATTTACGATTGGCAGACATTGATTTGATGTCACAAGTATTTTTAACAGGATTTACAAAATGCAAATAGCATTATGTAAGACAGATTACCTATGGCTTTAATACAGGATTGTTTTTAAGCCAGAGGCTACATTTTGCTGGGTTATGTGTGTTTAAAACTGAGCACATTAGGATTAGGTTTGGCAGAAGACCATTTTCCAAATCCTTGATATTTCAGGTTAGATCACTTCTATTTTTTAATTTAAAATATGAGTTGAAAATCTGAATTTTGATTTTTTTTTAAGTAACTTTCAAGGTGGATAACTTCTTCAGTCAGGATCGTTACAAACAATATGATTTTTGTTGGTAAAATCAGAAATTGCTGTAGTCCATCATACCCCCATTAATTTTTTTTCTATATCAGAGAGCTACTTGGTTCCAAAACCAGCAGAAAAGACCAAATGCATTTCCTGCACAGCAGAACATATGTGGACAACATGTCACATTGCCAGGCAAGTCAGTCAGGTGTTGACTTTGCAATGAGCCATGAGGAAAATCTTACAGGCACTTGAACTCCAAGTAATTTCTCAAAGGCCTCATATGCACAGTACCACAAGCTCTTGACCTTTAGGTGAATGAAATCTCAGGAAATGTATGCAGCTGGCATGGAACAACTTCATGTGACTCTGCATTGTTGTCATTGCTTTATGCTCTGAATGCCTGAAATCTGGCACTCCCTAATAGACAGGCTAAGAAAGTCTCTACAGTGGTAATGTTTTCTACTCGAAAGCTAAATTGTTTGATGTACTCAGCAGCCAAGGTTCTCTATTAACAGACTTAACTGGAAGGATGCCTTTTTGTCCCCCCAGAGTAATTTCAATTTTTCTGTTTCACATACATTATGCCTGGTTTCATTCAAATATGTTGACATCTGGTTTGTTCACCAGATGTCTTCCGAATCTTTATTACCCTAATATTTTTCCCAAGGAAACATTTGGCAGTGTTTCCTGCATTACAAGGTATATTTAATATATAGAGGCAAGGAAGAAAAATTAGAAACCTAAGAGGAAAAAAATTATTTAAGCACTTGTGAAGTGTTAGTTTTGCATATTAATATGCAAGAAAATCCCCCAACCTGTACTTTGCATGTAGATGGTTTCTTCTTTCTATTTTAAATAAAAAAAACTTCTTGTATTCTGTGACATGTATTTATGTCTCTTAGTACAACTAGATGGTTTTCCAATCAGCTTAGTTGTCATTTCTGGAGAACTCCAGTCTCTGAGCACCAAAATACGGCTCCCAAATGCCACAGGCCATAAGAACTTTAAATGTTCTTTAAATCAGAGCCTATCCTTTTAGAAGATAAATTCCTGTAGTATTCTCCATCTGCCATTTCTAGGGAGCATTCAGACAGATGCTGATGCTGTCTTCAGTGGGGGATCATGATTATTTTTGAGACCTGAAAAGTGGATTCTGACTTTCAGGATTTTAGTGTGGTGATAATTTCTGGTAAAGACTGGCTGGAAGGCTCCATAAGAAAAGCTCCTTTTCGGTGATTACGTACACCTTATGAGAGACAAAAATACAATGAAGTATGAAGCTTGATGTTTCTTAAATACCGAGGCAGCAGCTGGGAAAGCCTGTGGCTTCCTGCAAAGCTCAGCTTTCCCTGTACGCCTCAGTTTCAAGTAGGCAGGAATTAGTCCTGGAGACATCACGCTCTCTGCTCTTTGGTGACAGCATGATCAAGGACATAGCTATGTTTTACATGGCTTTTACACCTCTGCTCTTGAATAGATGAGATTAGTGGGGGTTTGTGGATCTTGAAGTATGTACCCTGAAATATGTATGGAGGGAATGGGTGTGAAACAGCACCGTGATGGAACAGCGGACCAGCAGTGATTGCTTCCTGGAGGGACAGTACTGCTGGAAGGGATGGTCCTTGTGCCTATTGAGCTACAGGTGTTGGCTTGGTTTTGTTCTCCGGTAGATTCCTTGTTACTCTCTGTGCTGCCTTTTGGTCAAGCTGAGCAGTTTGCAGAGCACTTGTGCCATAGGCAAGCCTAGTATGGAGCACGATGCAAAGGGAAGGTTTGAAATCCTCAGATCAGAAACTATTTCCTTTTCATTGGACTGATACAGTGAAGGAGTTAACATCTACACCTGTGTGATAGATACACCTTCAGAGTGACCCCTGCTAGCCTCCACCATGTTTTTACCCCATAAACTCATTAAATGAAAAAGAAAAATGGTGACAGCTCTTTTCATGGGTACAAATGAGCCAGAAATTGCCAGGGAGTTGTTAAGCAGTGAGTTAGCAGAGCTGAGGTAAATACAGCAGATGTCTAGCAAATTCTCTACTATCGCCATCTCACATTAGTACTAAGTACTAAACTGAGCTGTTTCCTCAGAAAGCAGGAGAATGGTAGTCCACCTGGGGAGGTAGAACCACTGGTCTGGCAGCTCTAGAAAGCTTAAGTTCTAGTGCTGAGTCTGATCCTCCTGGATGCGGTCTTTCCTGGAAGAGGCTGACACAGTACTCTGACCAAAAGGACACTTTTTTTTTTAATGTTGTGGATGTGAGCAGGGTGATGATGTAGGCTTCTGTTTTCCAAAGCTGTGTTAAACCAGTGTGGCCCAGCCTATGTTACTGCTTGCTCAGCCTGTTCTAAGAATCCAAACAATTAGCTCTAGATAATATCACCTAATTCCACTGTGAAATAAAAGCGAATGGGTGGTCAAAAACCTCCTGACAAGAGCTGTTTTGCTTCAAATAATGCAAATGAAGCATCCTAGCCCAGTGAGCAGGGAGCTTTTTGCCTGTAGCCACAGGTCTTTGTTCCCTTTTCTGACAGACTGCGTATCCATTCATCTCTCTCATTAGTAGAGCTACTGCTACAGTCAGTCGGAAATGGTAAGAGTGTGTCTGGCCTATGCTGGTCTCTCTTCTATTTAGAAAGTCTCTGAACAAGCACATTTAGCTGTCTTTATGTTTGAGCTTGTTAATGGTGACAAGCTAATATAAATTAATTTGCAGATCAATGCTTACTCCAGTCCCTTTGTCAGACATGTGGGCAAAAGCTAGTATCTCTGCATAATAGAACTCCTAAATGTATTGCAGGAGAGGGAATATTTAGCAGAAAACATTTGTCTTTTTTTTTTNGTTTTCCCAGTACTTGGTTTAGTTTTTGTTCACCCAGTGATGAGTGTTGCGCTGACCTTTGTCTAATCATAAACCCTGAACATAAATTCAGTATTTCATTCTAGATATTTTTGACAATTAATTAATAGTTTATTATATAGCTATCTTTTGGTTTTGTTTTTGCTATTTTATTGTCTTCTGACTTGGTACTGCAGGGCTCTTCTTCAGTTAGTTGTAGCTAGTCCTTGTCTTTACAGTCACAAGGATTTTTGAACCGTAGAAGGCTGAGTTTACTGCTTTTCCAGGTCATTTCTGAATACTGAGCAGCATAAGCCTGAGCATGGATCCCTTCAGAACCCAGGATAGCCTCCCTTCCCTCTGACATGATTACCTAGTTAGAATTTTAAAGCTGCCCCTTTCAAAGTAAGCAGAATCTGTAATGAAGGCTCCAAGTTTGTACTTTTTCCTCTCCCATGCTTAATGCCTGGTCTGCATTTAGCAACCAGTAGTTCAGTAGCAGTGCTGTTAGATAATTTCTCGGTCTACTGTTTGCTGTGGTTTTAACCTGCTTTGGTGTCCTAAAATACAGACTTATGCTATGAGACACCACTAACTCTAAGCTACTGAAACTTGGAATGGGGAGCAGGGAGAAGGGCATGTAAGGGAGGATACATTTTAGATCTGTTTTATGCAGTAGCTCATTGAAAATAGTAGGGAAGAAATTCATAGCTGACTACAAATCGATGTCCTTTTTTTTCAAGGCCTAGTACTGTACTGTGTGTTAGGATTTTTAATTATTTTTAATAAAGTAAATGAAAGTCTGATAATGGATTTTTCCATTTCTAGCAGCAAAGCATCTTTAATACTCAACTCCGCGTTAGAGACAACCTTTTTATAAAATGGAAATGGATACTTGGACTGAATTACTGTAATCATTTTAACTGCTTACGGTATAAATGCAGAATTCAAAAGCATGTGACTTCTCTCTCCCAGAGACGTAATCATTTAACGATAGTCACAGTTTTGTTTGTATATAAACATTTGTCCCACTTTGGTTGCTGATTCAATATATGGTAACAGTTGAAGGTGAGGTTGTTCTGAGTGCAATCCATTATCAAATGTTACTTATCTTTGCATCATAAAAGCATAACTAAAATGTATCAAATTTGCAAAATGGCAAGTTGTCTGTGGAGTGATGGTGTATTGTTTTGGGTGTGTGAGCAGCTGCCAGGTTGCAAAACCAGGCCATAGAGGTGGGGAAAGTGGCAGCAGAGCCTCTTGCCAGAAAGACGGTGGTATGACTTAGTGCCCTTAATGAACATGCTTGACTTCTGAGCGCATTTCCAGCCTTTTCTTGGCTCAAAATAGCTGTAACTTTGGGGCAGCCTGGCAACATTGCCTTTCTGTGTAGTCATGTTGAGAAAGCTGACTGATTCAGACTCCTTTTTAAATAGTTGCATGTGTAGTGGCTTTTCTGGTTTTGCAGTGCGTCGCTTGTTATGTGCTGAGTTGGACTGGCAGTAATTCCTGCAATAATACAGTCTTTTGCATATTTTTGTCATATGATTCAAGTTTCCAGTAAATTGGAAATAGCCTTCTTTGTTCTGTATTTCTCCTCTCCTTTCACTAGTCAGTGTAAGTGTAAGGGTTTCATTAGGCAGGACAGTAAGAAAGGACAGACAGTTGGAGGCAACAAGAAAATGAAACCTCAGAGTTCTCAAGGGATGATAAGTGACTGGTAGTGGCAAGATAACAAAAGATTTCTTAAAAAGAGCTGTGTGGAAGAAGCAGAGAACTAAAAATGCTTCCATCTATATTGAGAGAAGAAACACACTGCAGACTAGAAAACCTGGGAAAAAAATGGCAGGAAAACCACACAGAGAGGATTGCGTTGTCTTGAATGCAAAATTCAAATTGAGAACAAGAAAATACCTTTACATTATAACATAGTAGAAGGCCATCCATCACATTTCTCGGGCAAAATTTGCTCTTCGTGAAGCCATGTCACCAATCACCCTCTTATGTTCCATGCCTAAATATAGTTTCCAAGAGTATTCACCCCATGATCCTGCCAGGCACAGCAGTGAGATTGGCCTGTATTTCTGTGGGTCTTCCTTTTTTCCCTTTTTTAAAATTGGGGCTTGTACTTCCCCCGTCCAGTCAGTGGGAATTTCACAGGACTGCCATGACTTCTCAAATATAGTAGATAGCTTAGCAACTTCATCTGCTGGTTCCCTAAGGGTCTGTAGGTTGATCTCATCAGGTCCTAAGGCCTTGTGCACCTCCAGGTGCCTTAGTTGGTCTCAAACCCGGTCTACAGTGTGTGGTTCTTCACTCTCCCAGTCCCTGCCTCTGCCCTCTGCCATGTGGGTGATGTGCTTGGAGCAGTTTCCAGGGAAGATTGAGGCAAAACAGTAATTGAGTACCTCAGAGTTCTCCATATCCTGTAACCAGGTTTCCTCCTGGAGNGGTGTCTTTAGTACAATCTCTTCCATAATCATTTTGAGAAAACAGAAGTTGGACTCTATTAATTCATCATGGGCTTTGGTGAGTCATAGTGAGAAAATATTTGTATCCTAAAGCCAGGTTTTTAGACCTCTATTTAGACAGCCATCTATTAACATTATATGTATTATTTTTAATTAGAGAAATAACAATTTCTATACATGAGAAAAAAGAGACAACTGGAAGATTGTTTTCAAAACTGTTTCCTAGTGGCTATAGACTTTTTTTCTGAGATTTGGGGGAGAAAAGAGGTTTTTGAAAGAGGACAAATATTACACACCAGATGCAAATGCAGCTGTGTCATGGAGTTACACTGTAAATATCATATNCGCGTTAGAGACAACCTTTTTATAAAATGGAAATGGATACTTGGACTGAATTACTGTAATCATTTTAACTGCTTACGGTATAAATGCAGAATTCAAAAGCATGTGACTTCTCTCTCCCAGAGACGTAATCATTTAACGATAGTCACAGTTTTGTTTGTATATAAACATTTGTCCCACTTTGGTTGCTGATTCAATATATGGTAACAGTTGAAGGTGAGGTTGTTCTGAGTGCAATCCATTATCAAATGTTACTTATCTTTGCATCATAAAAGCATAACTAAAATGTATCAAATTTGCAAAATGGCAAGTTGTCTGTGGAGTGATGGTGTATTGTTTTGGGTGTGTGAGCAGCTGCCAGGTTGCAAAACCAGGCCATAGAGGTGGGGAAAGTGGCAGCAGAGCCTCTTGCCAGAAAGACGGTGGTATGACTTAGTGCCCTTAATGAACATGCTTGACTTCTGAGCGCATTTCCAGCCTTTTCTTGGCTCAAAATAGCTGTAACTTTGTGGCAGCCTGGCAACATTGCCTTTCTGTGTAGTCATGTTGAGAAAGCTGACTGATTCAGACTCCTTTTTAAATAGTTGCATGTGTAGTGGCTTTTCTGGTTTTGCAGTGCGTCGCTTGTTATGTGCTGAGTTGGACTGGCAGTAATTCCTGCAATAATACAGTCTTTTGCATATTTTTGTCATATGATTCAAGTTTCCAGTAAATTGGAAATAGCCTTCTTTGTTCTGTATTTCTCCTCTCCTTTCACTAGTCAGTGTAAGTGTAAGGGTTTCATTAGGCAGGACAGTAAGAAAGGACAGACAGTTGGAGGCAACAAGAAAATGAAACCTCAGAGTTCTCAAGGGATGATAAGTGACTGGTAGTGGCAAGATAACAAAAGATTTCTTAAAAAGAGCTGTGTGGAAGAAGCAGAGAACTAAAAATGCTTCCATCTATATTGAGAGAAGAAACACACTGCAGACTAGAAAACCTGGGAAAAAAATGGCAGGAAAACCACACAGAGAGGATTGCGTTGTCTTGAATGCAAAATTCAAATTGAGAACAAGAAAATACCTTTACATTATAACATAGTAGAAGGCCATCCATCACATTTCTCGGGCAAAATTTGCTCTTCGTGAAGCCATGTCACCAATCACCCTCTTATGTTCCATGCCTAAATATAGTTTCCAAGAGTATTCACCCCATGATCCTGCCAGGCACAGCAGTGAGATTGGCCTGTATTTCTGTGGGTCTTCCTTTTTTCCCTTTTTTAAAATTGGGGCTTGTACTTCCCCCGTCCAGTCAGTGGGAATTTCACAGGACTGCCATGACTTCTCAAATATAGTAGATAGCTTAGCAACTTCATCTGCTGGTTCCCTAAGGGTCTGTAGGTTGATCTCATCAGGTCCTAAGGCCTTGTGCACCTCCAGGTGCCTTAGTTGGTCTCAAACCCGGTCTACAGTGTGTGGTTCTTCACTCTCCCAGTCCCTGCCTCTGCCCTCTGCCATGTGGGTGATGTGCTTGGAGCAGTTTCCAGGGAAGATTGAGGCAAAACAGTAATTGAGTACCTCAGAGTTCTCCATATCCTGTAACCAGGTTTCCTCCTGGAGAGGGCCCACATTTCCCTAATTTTCCTTTTATTGTGGATGTACCTGTAGAAGCTTTTTTGCTGCCCTGGACAGATTAAGTTCTGTCTGGGCTTTAATTTTCCTAACCTGGTCCTGGTTGCTTGCACAATCGCTCTGTATTCCTCCCAGGCTACCTGTCCCTGCTTCCACCATCTGTAGATTTCCTGTCTGAGTGTGTCCAGGTGCTCCTTATTCATCCATGCAGACCTCCTGGGGGTTTTGCCCTCTTTGTTAAGATACATTACTGCTGAGCTTGGAGGAGAAGACCTTTGAATATTAACCCACTTTTTTAGGCCCCCATTCCTTCCAGGGCTTCATCTCATGGTGTTCTACCAAGCAGATTCCTGAAGAGGTCAAAATCTGCTCTTCTGAAGTCCAGGGCAGTGAACTTGGTATGTGCACCCCTCATTGCCCCAAGGATCTTGAACTCAGGGTAATCTGAAGTGGCTGGTGTTGCCCCTGTGGCATCTTCACTCTGCGTTGCACTGTTGCTCTCAGGCTCGCGTTGCTGTACTTTGGAAGGGAATGTAAAGAGTCCACATTGTCTCCAGGGCAATAGCCTCATGTGCAAGAGGTTTTCCCTCAGTCTCTTATCAAAGAAATATGCAATTAAAAAACAACAGAAAGTCTTCCCATATATTTTTCCTGGGCTGGATTCATTAAATATATAACAGGCTGTTGTAGCGTCATCTCTGTGATCACAGACGTGCTGGTAGAGAATCGAGCTGACAGATGAAGGCAGCACAAGGCACTACTGAGGGGGAGTCTGTCCCAGCTCTTTTCTTCCCAAGAGTCCCTGAGGCAGTTCATCTCAGCACAGTAACCTATTTCAGTCTTACTGGGCTCTGCTGCAAATTTCATTAAAATACAAGTGAAATGAAATACCAAAAAACTTATAAGACAAGCTTGATTAGGAGATGAACTATTAAATTCGTATTACCCCTAGGTGTTATTTGATCATTGTAATTTTTATTTGAATTTGAGAGCAATTATCTGATCTAACTAAATCTTGATTTCTTAAAAAAAAGGATTAAAAAATCTTATGCTTTAGGAGGCTTAAAAATGTTAATTTTTGTATTTGATTTGTGTCTGTTAGAGCCAGAGTTTACATTTTTTTTTTAAATCAGACTGTGTGTAATGTTCATCTTCTGAACTGAGATGTCTTGGGTACAGTTAGAAATAATGTTGAATCTTCACTTTATCCCTAAGGTCATTCTTATACACTTGCAGTGATGGTCAGTTTTCATGGACTGACTGAAATGGGCTCATTGTACATTGAAAGGGGTTAAATTATTCTATCCCTTGGTTTCTGAAAAATCGTAAATGCATAAGATGGGGATGGGTGCGAAGCTCACTCTAGGAAGCATCTGTGAACAGAAGGGAATTCAGGCTCTCCTGCCTGGAGATGCAGAAGTTCAGGCATGGGGAAATGACACTTTGTTCTGATTCTGCCCCAGAAAACAGGCTTGTGGCCTTTGCCCTTTACTTCTTTCCTGCACTTTGTGGATTGTCACCTACATCGTGTGTTACATCACAAATTTAGGTCAGACAAGACCTGTTTTGTTAGACAGAGCCCTAATTCACCATCTGGGAGCAGAGACTTGGCTTGTGCAAGGGCGGCAGAGCTCTTGTGAGTCTGAAATGGGCAAAGAGCCACCCAGACTCCAGTGGGCGAACATCAAACACTGTTCTTATGTAGCTCTGGTGTTTAACACTGTGAGGCTCCATTCCTTTGCTGGTGAGATACCTGCCTGTTTTCATGGATTTCCATGGACTGGACTATTGGTCTTCATCAAAGCTTGGAGTTCACAGACGAGGAAAATGATACTAATTTTAAATGGATTTTGATCATTCTCACTAATTCCCTTCTATTTCAGTCAGTTCCTCTTTCCATTTGCACTTACTAGCACTAAGATTTTTATGTGCATTCCTAGATACTATATGTAAAGACACTTCCATTAGTACTTAGTCCATTACCTGTCTTAATGCTTATTCAGTTTGGCTGGAATAAAGAGACCTGACAATCTATACCTGCCAGTGATAGTGATCCAATGCATTCTGGAACTCTGAGAAAACTTGCTCATAGATTTATGGATATGCATGTGTTTGTCTTGCTTTAGAAAGACAGGTGTCTGCCAGAGAAAGCTGGAGCTTCCCTAGGAATGGAGAATATAAACCCTCTCCCTCCAAATTATTCTAATTTTGCAATTAAGGGAGCTTTCAGTCAAAGATATGGGAATGGGAATAACAGTTCTTTACTAGGANGTACACACTTTTGGTTGCATTTTACAATGCAAGACAATGTTAGAGGTTATAGTGTTATCCACACTATATGGGAATTTACTTATGATTAACTTCACCAAAACATTTATTTGTTTGCTACTGGAAACATTTGCTTATCAGTGTATACTCTTACCAGTTTTGTTCTGGCATGACCTTTAATACAGAAATCTACTATTCTCCAGTGCTGGTGATTTCAGAGTAAGAAAGTAGTTCAATGACTCATAAACATGCTCCCATATGCATTTGTGGCTCACTAAATAAGGCTTCATTTTAGTGATACTCAATTTTTGGTATTTAATACAGTGTTTCAAAATAAACCTAAGTGGTTATTTTTCAACTTTTAAAAAATTTGTTTAATTAATCATTAACCTAGGAAAAACATGAAGATTTTTGTCTAGGAAAGTGTTAATCACTGGGAAATAATTTTACTGCTCCTAGTATTATACTGGGAAGACCTGCTCTCTGTCATTCACGGTGTAAAACTAAGTTATGTCTATTCTTGTACAGTTAAATCTTAACTTCACATAATGACCAAAGGTTATTACTCTCTGAAAACTCTGCACACCTTGGCACTTTTTGTTTGTAAGATCACAGCAGCTGCTCCTGGAGTGGACAAGTGTTAGTCTGGACAGTGGAGAGGCTGAAGTACTCACCCGAAGTGGAAGGCTAGATAAAGCTTGCCTGGACTTGGGCTGTCTCCTGCTGTTTTCAGATAGGGCATTTTTGCTCTGCTATCCTCAGCAGGTACCAGGAGTTTGGCTTAGGTTCTGTATTAGATCTAAGCCAGCCTTATGCATTCATGCGTCAAATGGGAAGCTGACAAGCTCTCTTGGAGTTCAGAGTGCTGGATCCGTCTAAACTCTCTCCAGTGAGCAGCCTGAGATCCCAGCATGAGGTTGAGAGACCTAGTCTGACTGCTCACAGCCTTCCCAAGCTTGGCAGGATTTACTAGCCCAAGGCCAGCAAGGAGCCTGAGTGTGCTGTTCCTCACAGGGTATCTGAAGCTGGTTATATGCAAATTTTCGTACAGAGCTGCTTTACATGGCTGTGCTGTTGCTGAGCCCACCTGTACCACGCTGCCTGTGGTACTGTGACCAGCAGCACAGACCTCAGCAGAGGCCATCTCATCTCTGTCATCACTGTGGGAGTCAATGCCAGGTCCCACGCTGCCCCAGAGATGGAGATTTGTAGCACTGGAGCTGCATCAGGTGTAGCAGCACTGTGCCATGGGGTCTGTGGGGATACAGGGGCAGAGATAAAGCAGTTATTTGAGACAGTCTGAGGCTGTCTCAGTTTTAGTGTTAAGGAGGAAAATAAGTGTAGATAGCTTGTAATGAGTGGAGGTGGAGGATAAAAATGAGATAAGGAAAAAGTGTGCCAAAAGTGCACAAATTATGAGATTCCCTTATGAGAGAGGGAAATTTTATAAAAAAATTAAAAATTAAAAAAAATTTAAAACCCTCTCTAGTGAGGGAGGAGAGGATAGTGATGTTTTCCAGTTGTGAAACCTGGACTGTTTCTTGTGTGTCTCCGGTTGGTAGTGGTTTGATAGAAATGATTCAGGGGCTAAACTGTGTGGTCTCTCCCTCAAGACAAATATCTTAGCCCAGCCTGATGTCCGAGGCAGCAATAAATGACACCTTCTGGGCCGGCTGAGTGCCCTAAGGAGGAATATCTGACTCCTTCTGTACTAGTGACTGTGTGCTGGAGCATGCAGTGACCCACCTACAGCAAGAGGAGTTGACACTTCTCTCATGCTGGCTTCATGTGGCCGAGATCAGTGCCCTGAGAGCAGGAACAGGGTGGGGTATGTTCTGTCAGGGGGGAGTGGGTGTTGAACCAGGAATGCGGTGGTCTTAACATGCATAAAATAATCCAAACCACCAGGTTTGGATCC
>WBMY01017043.1:232795-280146 GCA_013397315.1 Donacobius atricapilla
GTACAGAGCTGCTTTACATGGCTGTGCTGTTGCTGAGCCCACCTGTACCACGCTGCCTGTGGTACTGTGACCAGCAGCACAGACCTCAGCAGAGGCCGTCTCATCTCTGTCATCACTGTGGGAGTCAATGCCAGGTCCCACGCTGCCCCAGAGATGGAGATTTGTAGCACTGGAGCTGCATCAGGTGTAGCAGCACTGTGCCATGGGGTCTGTGGGGATACAGGGGCAGAGATAAAGCAGTTATTTGAGACAGTCTGAGGCTGTCTCAGTTTTAGTGTTAAGGAGGAAAATAAGTGTAGATAGCTTGTAATGAGTGGAGGTGGAGGATAAAAATGAGATAAGGAAAAAGTGTGCCAAAAGTGCACAAATTATGAGATTCCCTTATGAGAGAGGGAAATTTTATAAAAAAATTAAAAATTAAAAAAAATTTAAAACCCTCTCTAGTGAGGGAGGAGAGGATAGTGATGTTTTCCAGTTGTGAAACCTGGACTGTTTCTTGTGTGTCTCCGGTTGGTAGTGGTTTGATAGAAATGATTCAGGGGCTAAACTGTGTGGTCTCTCCCTCAAGACAAATATCTTAGCCCAGCCTGATGTCCGAGGCAGCAATAAATGACACCTTCTGGGCCGGCTGAGTGCCCTAAGGAGGAATATCTGACTCCTTCTGTACTAGTGACTGTGTGCTGGAGCATGCAGTGACCCACCTACAGCAAGAGGAGTTGACACTTCTCTCATGCTGGCTTCATGTGGCCGAGATCAGTGCCCTGAGAGCAGGAACAGGGTGGGGTATGTTCTGTCAGGGGGGAGTGGGTGTTGAACCAGGAATGCGGTGGTCTTAACATGCATAAAATAATCCAAACCACCAGGTTTGGATCCGAGATGATTACCTGCTATCCCATTGTCCAGCACCAATTCAAATAAAGTGATAATAAAGTGCTACTTCACTGGGCATATGAATTTGGAAGACCCTTCCCCTCCTGTGAAGTATTTACCTGAAATCCAGAGCAGAGGTTTTTTCTCTGGCCTACTTCTTGGAATTAGAGTTTTAAATTTCAATCACGTAGAAGCCTTGGTTAAACACTTGGTTGCCTAAACAAAACAGAGAGAGAGAAAAATCCCAGTTGGTTTTTGCAGTTCACACCAAAAGTTAAGGTTGTCTAGGCTTTCCCATTTTACTTAGCTTTAAGGGGAGTTGCAACATAATTTTTTGTTTGTTTCTTTTGGGCTTTTTTTGTTGTTGTTTCATTATTGTTCAGCTCCAAGAAGGAAGGGGTTTTTAGATGGCAAAAAGTGATAAAATATGTATTTTAATTTTTTTTAAAGCTTTAAAGTATGCATTTATAGTTGAAGGTTGAACAATGGAATTCTTTTTATGGTATGAGAGAAAGGTGTGGTGTTTCAGAGTGGGCTTTTTTGCCATACAGAAATGTAAATATTTTACTTCATGTTTATTGGAGTATGGAAAGATATGGAAAACAGAACTTGGGTGTCAGGCTCAACAGGGATTCTTATGACTTCTTTTCATGTTTCCCTCCTGCTTAATCTTGTAAATCAAGAGAAATACCTTGTTATATTTTCATATAATATTGTAATTTCCAGTCATGATTAGTGTACTTGATAGGCATTCTTATTTCTTCAGTAATTAATAATGAGTGTCTAAAAATATTGGGATTTTTTCCTCTGCTGCATTTCATGTGTTACTTATTAGGGAAAGCTAAATGACTTCACTACTTTTGACCTATTTCAGCTGTCATCATTGTTCTGTATTGAATTCTAGGACGCAATGTTGTCATTCATTAAATTCTTTCTCTTCTCTGTGAAGACAGACAAAGATTCCTGTGTATCAGAAGCACCTTTGTTGAAATAATCAATGAGGTTCAAGATGATTTATAGAGAACAGTGGGTGATCCCCCTTTGTTGGAGCATCCTTTGTAATCCTAGGGATGGCACATCAGTGTGGTATGGCAGTGAGTGGGCTCTAAAGAGCAAGGGTGCCTATGGGGGTGATTCATGGGGTATTGAAACAGGATTATTTCAAGTGAGGCTTTTCTAAGTTCAAGTGCAGAATGCAGAGAAATGTTTTCTACAAGTGCAAACACTTTTTGGGAATATGTGAAATATTCATTATTTTACATTTCATTTGAAGTATTAAACCAGCCCGAGACTTCAGTTTGTCTCTGCTTTCCCTCCCATTGGTAAGTGTGCTGCCTCATTAACTTCCTGGCCTAACAATAAAGACCTTGGAAATACTTTTGTGTATCGCCAGACAGATGATGCAAGGCATAAATACAGCCTTGGGAACATCTCTAGTGTCTTTCTTAGTGAAACCTGAACATAAAGGTTGGTATTTTTAACTGGCAGGATTTCAGTAGACTTGCATTACTGTTGGAGCCTAAGTAAATGTCATTTTTTTTCTTGCTGTACTCTACAGAGTGATGTAATGGGGGAAAAAATTACAGCATTTCAGAAAGCAAGAAAGAAAACCCCCCATGGCATCTGAGTGCTTGGTTTTGACACTTTTTAGTATGAAGGAGGGTGATGACAGTAACCTCAAGTTCAGATAATAATTTCCAGTTAATCATTATTTGTGAGAATGTGCTGTATTAAGAATTCTATGCTTTCCTGAGATAATTTTCAATTGACTTAATAGCTGTTAAATTTGACTTGATCTCTCTATGCCCTGCTTAGCATGTCTTGCTTTGGAAGGCCTTGTTGTCCTCATTAGCTGTCTGTATCCTCAATTATATTCTTTCTGCCTTCAACAGGATTGTAATTTAGTTTATTAGATGTTCCAGCATAGAGTGATACCTGGTCAATTGTCAGATGTTTGACAAACTTAGCATTATTTCCCCAGATGACCTCTCAAGGAACTATGAAGCTGTTTTACCTTCTAGCACTGGACTCATAAACTATTTTTTGAGCAGAATGAAAAGAATTTATTCAAGATGTAAGAAGAAGCATACCCAGTTTCCTTTTTACAGAAAGTACTTGAAAAGTTTTTACTGGAGAAACTATTTTGCTTTTTCTCCTTTTATATAGGATGAATTTACACGGGATAGTACCAGTGTTATTTAGATGTCACTAGAAAATGATTACCCAGAAAAGTGAAAGATGCAAGAAATAATGTGCCAGGCAATATTTATTTATTTGTTTAACTTGAAGGCCATTTTCCTGTTAGACCACTGATTCTTGATGAAGTTTTTGCTCAAATGAGCATCATGTTAAATACAAGATTTAGTTACACTGCTGAAGGTTCACATCCTAAAGGAAAGCAAACTACTGTTGTCTGTTCTCCTCTTTTTCTATATAATGCAGAACCTTCTATGGAATATTCTATAGAATGTAGTTATTCTATGAAATGTCTGTAGAACTGTTTTTTTAACTGTCATTAAAAAAATGTCATTCTGTGGAACTGGTTATTTTAAGTGTAATTTAAAAAATGTTTTGCAGTTTCTAATTATTTAATACTTTTAAAGTCAGTATCTGTGTCAGCACATAAGCTGGGAAACTTAGTCACTTACTGTTCTCTATTAGGGGGTTAATGTTTTAAAATGGAACAGTAGATTGAAATGCTTGTTTTCTGGAGTGCGTTGTTAGCCCTCACATTGGAAATTTCCCATTGAGGCGGCAGTGGTGATAGGGAAATTAGCAGCATTTATTTAAGATACAAATCTCCACCCACCATCAAATATTCAAGTGCCGTTTTTAAAGGCTTATTGCATAATTGAAGCAGTCATATACTTTTGTTTCTAATAATTGATCTGTTTCTTTATTGTAAAATGAGCTCACGGAGAATGTGAAGAGCTGTCTGACTTGTGCTGATTGATCAGTGTGTATTGCAGCATTCCTTATGCTTAAAAATACTGTATTGTAGGTATATGGTGGAGGTTTGCTTTTGTTAAGGTCAGCCACTTGGGAGTTCTTCATTTGGTGAATCATGGAGGATGGTGCAGTGATTAGATGCCAAGTCACGATCCAGTGCTTTGAGCTAAATTTACTTCCAGTGTGCTGCTTTTGAATTAAAAGCTCTTCCTACTGGCACTGTTATGTTTCAGGCAGGAAAGGAGCTGTCCTTCAGCTGCTCCTTGGTGTGGGGTTCCTGTCAAGGGTCTGTGCCTCGCAGTGCAGGCTGCTGGCTCTAAGTTCAGGCTCTAAGGCTCCCAGCTGCTCCCCCACTTCTTTTAGGGGATGGCGTGTGTGTGTATAGGAGGATGCTTCTGCAGTCCTGAATACAGAGGAGGCTGCTAAGAATGTGGGAACACGGAGCCTAAAGTCAAGTGTTGCTCTGAGCAGAGCAGGCGTTGCTGAGCCATTTCAGTAAGCTGTGTGCCTGCACCAGATCTGGATGCAGCTTTTCTTCCTGTTGCTTTTAAAAGTGGTTGAGAACAACTTCCTAATTTAAACACTTGGAAGGCAACTACACCTGAGAAAACTGTTACACAATACTGAGCTAAAATTAGAGCTCTCTTCAAATCTGAAGATTAGTTTTTGTTATGTATTCATTCCTGTTTCCAGTCATTTTAGTTCATACATATGGCTACAGTGCTACCAAATTGCATGAAATAAATATAACTTGTAACTTTAAGCTGTCTGACGCTGACAGTGTTTGCTGCAAGCTAGATTTGTTTGAAAAACTTCAGCCAAAGTAATTCAGTTGCTTCTGAAGATGATGACAGATTAGACATTATTAAAATAAAAAAGCCACAGGTTTTACTTAAGAAACCTCTTCCTTCCTGTACAGGTTTGGTACTTTGTCATTACTAATTACTGGCTGAAGTAAAGAACCTTCGATAAATTTCAGCTTGTCTGTTTTCAGTAGCAAAGCATAAGCTGTAATAAATACTGTAACTATACTGAGTGTATCCTAGATCATACCTGCAGGTGTCTGACAATTTATTTATTTAATAGTAAGAAGCTATTGGAGCCGGCCAAGTTTGGGGCTTGGCAAAAGAACCAGCGGCTTGGGAACAGGAAGTTTTTTCCCTTTGGTTAATAATATTGCTTGTCAGTAATTTTGAGGAATGAATAGCTGGTAATGTGGAAGAGCGAGGAGAGTCAGCAAGAGGGTGAATGGTTAGGCCCAGACTGTGAGAAGCTGTGAAACTGATGAAGCTGGGACTGCAAATTGTTAATCAAGAAACAGATCCTTCCCTGTTAAGCAACTGGGATAAGGTGTCTGTCTGACATGGGTAAGTGCTGCATCCTCTAATGGCATGGGCACTTACACACTGTGTGCTGTCTCCTTCAAGTCCCATGTGGTAATCCTGTACCTTTAATCAAACGATTAAAGTTCTGGAAGTTCAGTTCAGTGTCTGGTATATTGCCAAGACTGCTGCAGCTCAGCAGGATCTGCTTTTTCATAGCATGGCCTTGGTTGTGTGTCCTGGGGAACATAAGAGCATACAAAAGCCAGGAGTTGCGTAGGATGGTCTTGGAGCACTGTTGGCTGAAATAGAAATGATGCTGTCCATTGCCAACTGCCACCAAGAGAGGTGATAATTTAAAAAGCCAGCTGAGGGAACCAAGCACTATGGAGGATCAAGCAGATCAGTGCTTAAGCTCCTGCACAGACCCTTTTTGTACTCATGTATTGACATGATGAATGAGAAACAGATTGACCTAAAGGACTGGAAGCTTATTTATGTGCATGCATTTGGAGGACAGAAAGGATGAGTGCAGTAGGTAAGAGTAACAGCTGGGAAATGAGGAGATACCTGGAGAAACCCAAAGGAAAAGCTGAAGCTTGGATAGGGGAGAGCATGAGACAAGGTAAAGGTGTAGCAGTATAAGAAGAGGCGGGATGCAGATGTACAGAAGATACCTCTAGGCTGAAATGTGCTTGAGAACAGTATCCATTGCACAGCTTCAGAGGCTGACTCCAAAAGTTTGGGGCCATCTTTCTATTGCTGTGTGTTCCACTGCGAAAGCCTAAATTGTCTCTTCCGCTGGTGATGTTTTGCAAAGAAAAGTTTCCTTTTTTATTTTTCTTCTCTTTAGATCACTTGTCAGAGTTACAATCACTTGGAACAGATCTGAAGTTCCAGTTCTGCTTTTAAGCTATGTCATTATTTATAATGAGGAATAAATAGAATTTATATTCCCAAAAATTTTTCTTAAGATCTACTATGAAAGGTTTGCTGAGAGAAATTAAAAAAACCTCCAAAATAAAGCACTCAATAGAAACATTAGAATAAATTTGCAAATGTGGTAAGAACTTTAGTCTCATAGTACATGTGCATTATAATCATTACATGATAAGGCATGCTGAAACTGATATAAATATCCATCTGCTTATATAAGGGGTAGGGCTGAAATTGTTACTGGAAAATTTAATTATTGTTACGGTATAGAGATCAGTGTAAAGATAACAGTTCATCCTACCATGTACTCTATGAAATATACATGAAATTGGACAGGGGGGAAGCATACTTAAGAAGAATCCAGAGTGTTAAATATGAAAAATTTCTGGAAAAACATTTTGCAAAAACTCCCTCATTCCCCAGGACTGAATTCCCAATTACTTCTAGTGTGGACAACTTGAGTTGTCTATTTTCAGATACCTACGTACTGATAGTCTTATAAATCTTTCTCACTTTCTTCTCCTGGAGTTCATGTTTGTAGTGTGGCTGAAGCCCCAGCTTCCAGGCTTAGTACAGTGCTGTCTTTGTGGTACTGGCAGGTGATCTGTCAGCTCCTTTCCTGCCAGACAGTGGGGGTTTGCAGCTCACAAAACCGCAGTTCCCACTGCTCTGGGAGAGCACAGAACTTGGCTGCTTTAATCATTTGCCTGATCACAAAAATATGTTGGGTTTTCCAGCCTTGTAGCTAAGATCAAAATCATCTCTAGTGAAAGTTCAGTTTTGTTCCTAGCCTCTCCTCTTAGGGCAAAAGCAATTCCTAGGTATTGTAAGGAAAGAGAGATGGGGTTTATTTTCTTCATATCTTAGTTTTGCTGCTTATTAGAGGTGTCAGGTGGTTTCTGTGGATTGCTCATCTTCTTAGCAGGTGGTGAAAATCAATTTGATGCCCTGTAGTTTTGACAGGTGTTACCAATATATGTACTGGGTGCAAAATAAAAATATCTTGCTATCATTCTACACTGATTTGTCTACTCCAAACTGTGTTGTTACCAGTTTGTCACTGTATTTCTGTTTCCAGTGTTTCAATATCCAGGTGCCTAAACTAGCTTCCTAAATACAGATGCACTTTTTACTTGCCTCTGATACATAAAAAGGGTAAGGACATATTCCACAGTGATTTCAGGGAATGAAGCAGGGCTTAGTTAAATGGGAGGCTGATTTAGACTGTCAGATACGTTTAGCAGAAAGCTAAACATACCATTAACACAGGTACATTACAGTGTTTGCTAAAAATGGGGTCACGATTTGTATGTGAGGATTCTGGCCACTGCTGACACTTACTTGTAACATTGCAATTTGAATTGGATTGGGAACTGGGGCCAGGAGGATTGCGCTGGGGAGAGGGTGCAGAGTCCCGGTAGCTGCAGGTTGAGAAGGAGACAAAAGACAGAACCAGGTTAAGTCTGGGAGAGGCATACAGAACACAGTGAAGAACTAGTATCTCTTACTGTGATCTTGTCATCACCGAAGTTTCCTGTCTTCTGAAGGTTGTGTCATTGTCATACTGACACATATCATCTGGTCTGTAGCCCTGAGTCATTTCAGCTCTCAATAGAGAGCAGCCAACCTGACTGTAGTAGTAGGTAGTGATTTGCAGCTTGCAGAATTCTCTGTAGAACTGTTTTACATTTGAATCTATATTAATATTTCTAAGCTTTCATTTTCCAAATAAGTGAAGGTTCTTGTACTTCACTTTATTTGTGGACATCTAAATTTTATTGGCTTTTGTATTAATACAGAAGGGATGAGGGACTCTTTTTTCTTCAGCTGACAGGTCCTGTTACTTTGCTGTTTGCCACGTAAGTTAATCCAAGTTCAACATCGTTTGTCAGGTTACATGGAGGATGTCATGCCTTTGTAAGGCTGGTTGAAAAATGAACTCTTAACAGAACTGCCCTTAGCATGATGCATCAGTGTGTTTAGTTCTTGTTCAGTTTAAACATACAACCAGAATGCCACTCTTGAATTATCAAAAGCCATTGTTATTTTATCAAGATTTTTTTTTCAAAATAGGTTTTGGTTTTGACTTCCTTTTTTTTTTTTTTTTTTAATGCAGAAACCATCACTGAGTTGGTAGTGTTGTAATTGGCATGAAGACACAATTCTTCAAATGTCCTTAGGAACTGGAAGCTGAAAGTTTTGCACTCCATGTTTTAAACCTGAATCTCTATCTCAAAAGAGTTCTTTAATGAATTTTTTATTTTGGTAAAATAGACATCTTGTCAATGTTTAAAGTCAAAACAACATTAAATGTTAATAATGCCACAGCTTTAACTTGCTGTGTGTTTTAAAACTACCTTAGTGCTTCAAAGTCAGTTGGTAGCACTCAGTGTTAACCTCAATCAATATATGCCTGTAAATCCTTTTAAAGACCCTGCAGTGCCTATTTTTTTTTTCTTCTACTATTTCTTTGCTTGTTTTTTTCTTCCTTTAACCTGTTGGAATTCCAGTTCCCATCTTGAGTTTGGTTTTGTCAATAGTATACACTTACTATCTTGCTATTCATAGCGTTTTGAGAGTAAAAGTAAGTTTTTGAAGTTGTTGCTTGTGGTCCTTGCCCAAGTATTTTTTCTTTTTTGATGAGGACCACTGGCTGTTCCCTTGGATTATCCTAGATCGACTATGACACTGTGGCAACTGCAGAAAATAAAAACAATCTGATTTGCAATTGGAAAACAGCTCTACAGCAACAGCAGAATAAAATACACTTTTATTTTATTTACTGGTTTACTTAATGTGTCTTGAACTCTCCAATCTTTGTTTTTCCATAATTGTCCTTTAGGTATTTACAGGTTTTACGTACATCCTAATAAATTTTACTGTTCTTTAAAGGAAAATGAAACAGCAGCTAAAATAATTAATATGTTAGCTAGTTAATTTGAGGTTTAAGTATATTTTCAAACACACCTCCACCCCCAAAGCTTAGAAAAGTGAAAACAGATTTTTACTTCTGTGTTTGTAGAAAAGAATTGCTAAAAGCTTATTTACCAAGAGGCCTACTCGAATAATCTCTTATTTAAGATGAAAAAGAAATGTTTTCAGTGTTTTGAGGTTAAATCGTCATTTTTAATAGACTGTGTTTGCTAAGGTATTTTCCAAATACATTTTGCAGAATTTCAATCATAAGTTGGCATTTCACCCATCACTCATCACCCAAGTCCTGAGTCAAAATATTCCTAGTATAAAAATGAGGTAGCATCTCTATCATCATGCTTTCAGGAAAGACTAATAATATATATTGATATCCACAGACCATAATAGTATAACTAAAATAATCAGGTCAGATTAAAGTTACAAGTGTGATTTTTTTCAGTAAATAACGAAGTTAGATAAGTACTTGAAGATTGCTAGGACGAAGTGTAAGTCATTGCAACTGGGGATTTTCTTAATATGGACAGGTGGTACTGAGAGAGAAGGGAGACCATGTGATGCAGGCTTTAATGGGGTATTCACAGATCCCTTCTATACCATGATTTTTCTTTGTGTGTCAAAATAGTGACTAATATTAGTATACTGAATAAAATAGCATCAATTTTAGTCATGGCCTTAGAAGCCCCTCAAAGACAAACCCTTTACTGAGTTCTCATTTGCTTACTATGTATGTTGTAAACTCTTCACCCTCTGAGGCACGAGGCTGCATTTGTTTGGTGCATGTGCTGTCTGAACTTACGGAGGAGAACGCAGCACATCTACCTCACGCACCTGCTGGAGGCACACTGGTTTCCTGGGTGTAGCAGTTTGGAAAACAGAGCTGCAGGCTCTTATGTAAGTAAAACCTGTCCTATGGATGGAGATTTCCACTGAGTTTGTAAAACGGGTAGCTATTTTGCAATTCTATATATGGCATACAATTTGGTAAGCAAACAAGTGCTTTAAATGGATTATATTTAAATATAGAAATTATATGTAAATTATATTCCTCCTTCTGCAATTGAAAAGTAAAATGATTTGATACCTTTAGACTTGTGTCATACACTCCCAATGAAAGAAGACTGTGTTATTGCAGAGAGACTACATGGCCTCAGGAGGTAATCTAATGTAACTGTACCCTGGTGTCCCAGCTGCTAGAGTTACAGCTGGGCCATTTTTCCAACTGCTGGAGTTCTGTCTGTGCAGCAGTTCTGGCTGCTACAAACCAGGTTTGCTGTACAAAAGGCAGTTAGGCAATAACGGAACTGAATGGTTGGCAACTCCAGCAGCCTCCTGTGTGCAGAAATGATTCCAAACACCTTTGCTACATAAGCTGCTAATAAAGGAGAGGTGCATCTGCTGCTCAGCAGATTGTTTGATAACTGCAAAACAGGGTTCTGCAAAGTTCAAGTTCTTGTTGAGTTTTCTAGCGGTTTTTTTTTTTTTTTAAACCTGTAGGAGGTCGTTTAACAAATATGTGAAGTAAGGAAAAACAATAAAGGGCACAACTTCTTTGGGGTTTTTAAGCAGTGATAAAGCCAGTTTCTATATGTGTGTGAATATTTAATCTCCTATTGCAGAGAAGACAAAATCATGCAATGCATGCAAATCAAAACCTGGACCTGCTGTGAGTTTGAGTATGTGGTAATTTGGCTGTAATGAATATGATGTTAATTATTTTAATAAAAACTAATAAATATTTTAATATTTAATAATGATTTTATTTCCACATGAATCCCACCCATCTTTTTGGATGCTGTATACAACCTGCTACTTTCTTGCTCCACTGCCAATATCTGCATAGTGTATTTTCTTGCTGAAACTATCTTTTGAATGTGTCATTTTATTACTCAGTTCACCTCTCTTGCCATATAGTTTTAGTGTCTTTAAAGGAAATACAAATAGTTCAATTTTTTGTCATTGCAGAGGTGGAAAAGCTACTATGCTTTGTGTGCCTCCTGCTTAATGTTCCCACAGTGGCTACTACAAAGACACATAGTCTTTGTGAACATGTGAATGGCACATCCAGAGACAATACTTCGAAATCACAAGTATAATTACTAAGAAAAATATCAACTGTCCTATTTCCATAAATAATGCCAAATTATTCAAATGTATTTAAAATCAAATGTAATCAATCAGTTCGGACTGGACTGCAGCAAGGAATGGTTTCAAGCCTTTGAATATATTTTTTTTATATCCAGGTCAATAGTTGAAATTCGTTCTAGATCAGTGGTCATGAAAATTATTTTGCCTATCCGAAGAAGACTGACAAAAAAACTTTTTTTAAATTGAGACCTTAAAGTCTTAATTGTATAGAATGAAAGGCCTCTGCCATAGTGAAAAACTTGCAATGTTTAAGAAGTTAAACCTGAAAGCAGTTTAGTGTGTGCTTTTGGGATAGATGTTCATGGTTGAGTCTCAGAAATAGAAACCAGGTTTAAAGTGAAAGCTTCTGGAAGATGTAGCCCAGAAATGCAGTTACGTACAACTTTTCCCTTTTGAAAATGGTCAGATTTATCAAAATGGGGACCTCCATGCCACAGCAACTGTGCCCAGTGTGGGTATGCATGTTCACACAGGTATCCTGTAGCTGCTCAGTTTTTAACACCCCCTTCTCTTCCCTTCTCCACTTTGTGCCACTCCAGCTCTGCACGGCAGGGGTGCCTCGAGGGTTCCCCTCTGGGGCCAGCAGTGGGCACTGGGAAGAGCCTGGACACAGCAAGACTGGCACAGAATCAGGTCAGGAGGTGTCTCCATCTGGTTTTTTAGTAAGACTGCTTTACTGCTGAGTGCTGGTTTTTGGAATGAAGATCTTATATTTGAAGCTAACTAGAAGAATTATTACGGATTTGTGCCTTTTCCAACAAACAGCCTTGACTGCTATACTTGCTGGAGGAGAGACTTGAGATAAAATACACCTTTTTGTGAAGTAGATGCAAGCCCCCGTGGTTTGTCTCTGAGGCAAATCCCTATTCATTGTGTTTTAGGATTGTTAGATAGCAAGGACAAAGTCTCTTTTTTAACTTCAATATGCTCCTCAGATGTGATCTGCAAGTGGATGAGTTTGTCTTCCCTGTCTCTCTAAACAAGCTGTGCCACTGAGGGGCAAAGTGCTGAAGATTGGATGAGTCTCAGCCCATGCTGCTCAGTGTAAAGGAGAAAGCCCTGCCACACACCATGTTGCTCTTGCTGTTATTTAAAAGAAAATTGCAGCTGTCTGTGCCAGGGCTTTGGGGAGCCCAGTTCTTTGTATGCTTGGCATGCTCTGTATGTATGTGCTGAGAACAGCCCTTAAGGAGTTTTAGGTATATAAACGTAGTTTCAAGTTGTCAGTCAAGTTGTTGACACAATTCAAGCAGACAGCTTCTAAATTCTATGAAAATGATACGGAGAAAGAATGGTAGATAGTGAGAGAGCATTCAGGTAAAGTTTAAAGCACTGATAATTTGGATGTTTCTATGTGTGATGGTAGATGAGGGTGGGCAGAGGAGCATTGGCAGCTGAATGTGGCGTCATTCCAGCCAGATTCTCTTTGGGTAGTGCAGGCTCAGGTGTAGCATGTATATCACATGTAGAAGTTTGAGCAACATGTGCCTTACCAAGAAAAAGAAAACCCTTGGACAGCTGAAGCATTCCAAAATGATTTCTACATCCAAAGAAGATTCTATTTCGTTAATTTTTTTCCTTCCCTTGAGAACGGACAGAATCTTGATTGTGTCCTGTTGGGATTTTTTGTTTGCCTGTTTGAATGATCTTTTAAAGGATGGTTTTTGAATGGTGCTTTTTGTTTGGTGTTTCTGGTTGGTTGGTTTGGGGTTTTTTTACAGAATCAAGATTGTAACCTTACTTTGTAGCTCTCATCTTCTTCCTTTTATCCTCCTCCCTTTCTTGCCCAGGCTTGATTCTGTTTTGGTTTGTGGTTTTTTGGGTTTTTGTTTGTTTGTTTGGGGGTTTTTTTGTTTGTTTTGTTTTGTTTTAATGTGTAGTTGATGTTAATTCATTTTGGCTATGCACTTGATGTCTTTAGTTTCAGTAACTTCTAGTTAGCTACAGGCACTGCAGTACCACCAAATCTGTTTTGTTCCTGAAGCTGCAATTAATTTTCTAGCTGCTGATAAATCTCCTCAATCTGAGGTTAGGAAGTGCACATTTGTCTACACTTACACTGCGTTTCTGTATATTGAAACAGTTTTAGGCATCCAGTAGTCAAGGACACTCACTGTGCACAAAGAGGAAGGGCAACGCTTTTGTTCCACTATGAAAAGGGGTGGAGAACAGTACTAGAGAAAAGCTTAGTATAATTAAAGTTAATGCTGTGGATCTTATTAGGGAGCTTCCTCATTCAAAAGTAACGTGAAAACATAAAGAAAGCCTGTGTACAAGACTTAACTGGATGTGCTGGTAAAATAATCAAGTGAATGAATCTTGAGTTATTTGAAGAGGACTCTTCTCAGTCAGCTGTGCTGGAATCACTTTGGGGAAATCTCACACTCCTTGGCAACTTCTCTGTGTGATAAACAGCTGATGTGCCTTAGGTATGCGAACAAAGGCTCTCCCTGTGAAGGATTAAGAGAAGTGGAACCTGTGTGAGTCTGCATCCCCAGAGCATGTGAGAAGGGATTTTCTGTAGCTGGCAGATAGTCTGCTTTGGCTGGTACAATCAACTTCAGGAAAATGCAGAAAGGAGACAAAAGTCTAAGAATTGTGATCAGGACATGCATGCTACAATTATTTTGGAACAAAGGATAGTTATCCAGGGCTAGTTAAAAATTACTTAACCTAATTACCCTACCATAATGTGTTGGTGACTGGTAAGAAGTAACTGGCTATGTTCTTGTACAGAGCATCCTACACGTTGTTTGTAGGAAAAAAAATCTCAAATGGAGTAAATGATTACTGAGAGAGCAACGGCAATGGGTTTAATTAAAGTATGTCCATGAAATTTCAGTGGTAACAACGTAAAACCAGTAGAAGTGGTTATGATGAAATTTTAGAGTAAATAAATTCTGTAATCCTAGAGGATCCTGCTCTTCACAGTTTTTGCTGTGTAATGTCACTTGACTTATTCAGTACTCTTTGAAATTCACATCTCAACCCAAGTACTTGGACTGACTTTTTGGGGTACGGATATGCAGGTGACAGTGAATAATCATCTTGCATATAACTGTCTTTTTGAATGTCATCTCCACTTTAAAGTATTTTCAGACTCCACAATCATAAAGGCATTTTTCATAAAGAAACTCGAAACTTTTGCACACAGTATTATGATTGATAAAAACTTCACCGGTAAAGGAAATTGTACCTGGAAAATGAAAAATTAAAAAAAAAAAAAAAAAAGAAATCAAGTTTGTATATGCAAAAACATGGCAAAGAGAAGATGAATCTATCAAAACATGTTCAAGGAACAAAGCTAAAGCAAGGCTATGTATTTCTTTAAGTCTCTTGTAGGAAGTGGAAACATTTTGTCTCTTGCTTTTCAAACACACAGTAGTAGTAGCAGTAATATGATCCAGCATGCCTCATTTTGATCTTGGTGTGATCTTCAAATTGAAATGTCATCTTGGTCGTGTGGACATGCCAGAATCCACAGTGGTGTACCTTTCAATACTTAAGTCTGTACTCTAAAAATTATAATATTGATGTGACTTCAGTTGTACTTGTTAGGGATACAGAAGCTTTTAAAACATTCAGTGTGCAAAGTAACAGGTAAAAGAAGCAGCCTATTTTATTATCATACTATGATTGTGAGCCTTTGGTTTTCTTCATTGCCCTAACTGAAATGCACGAGCAGCTTTTTTCTTGGGTCTTTCTTTGCCCCATTCCTGGGTAATTGCTACCCATGCTGCATTTCTAGAGTTACAGATGCCGTATTTGTTTGCCCATTCCAACCTACCAGTCCAAAGCCTGTGTCTGGGGTTAAACTCCACCATGCGGTTAGCTCTTCAGCTGCTTGAAGGTCTCAGATGACTATTGCACTAACTGAACTTTGATGGGAGTATGACTTTGACCTCAGAAAGCATAAATGATTTGTTACTTTCCCTGGGTGTTGTCATATGTCTGGGAAGAATTGAGAACATTTGGAAGGGAACGCCAATAATGCGTAAAAAAAAAGATGAATTAGTGTCATCCGACAGTTCCTAGATATTTCTCAGAATCTGTCTCTTACCTTTTCTGACAAGCAGATCTCAAAGTAAGGAATTGTCTGCTGTATGTGCAAATCACAGGGTTTTTTTCTGCTTAAACAGTTCAAGAGGTCAAAAAATAGTTTTGTTAATATGTAAATTGTGCACTAAGTCATTCCTAATGGTTATATTAGTTTAAAGCTTCCTGAGGCTAAAATGGTACTAAGATTAAAAAAAAAAAAAAAAAAAAGTGTATATCTCAGTGAACATTTCCAGAGGCAGACATGATTATTTCTTTTGAAGCAAAAAAAGCTATTGTGGCTGAAAACCTTCTAATCAAAATGTATTGGGAAGTAAGGGAACCATTTCAAAGGCTTCTTTTTAAGTCTCCACCACAAAGAGCCTGTTTCATTATGATAGCTGCTGTCCTAACATTCAAGTGACAGATTTTGCTATGGGTTTTGAGCTGTCCATTAAATATAGCACCTCCATGTTTTGAGTGTTTTGAGTAGCCCACTGAGGAGCTACTGTCTGAAAAGTGGGAGTCGCAGTGGGAAGCTGAAGGGGAATGGGCCTCTGGAGCATTTAGTGTTTAATGGATCTACAGCTGTAGTGAGGCAGTGTGCAGAAATAATTCTGATTAGGCTTGGTCAGTCAGATGTCAAGCTGAGCCCTGCCCCTCCATCATTCAGCTCTAAAATTCAGAGGACAATTTCTGCTTAAACCCAGTTAAACACAAAAACTCTGGTCAATCAGTTATATATGAGCTGATTTCTTGATATAATATGCTGCTGAAGGCAGAGGGGAGCAAATAGTTAACCTCTACCGCATTACCCAAATCGTTTTCTTCTGGGACTTCATTTTGGGAGGAATGATTGAAACCGTGAAAATAGTTGTTTTGAGAATTGAGCTTTTCCAAGAATTAGATGTTACTAAGTAAAAATAACAGATTAATACTGTACGGTGTTTGTGGCACAGTAAGTAGCTTTTTATTTACAGTTTCATGTCTGCTGTTGTTTGAATGTATGGCTGTAAATGTGCAGTTAAAGATTAGTAACTGAATGGCAGAGGTTTTGCCTAATCAACACTACACATTTGATGATAAATTTCCGCATTAAAAAAATAATGACCTGTAATGGTAGTTAACCTCTGTTCTTTATCCTTCTCAACTAAGTGTTTGTAGCTCTAGAATCAAGACACATATATGAAGTGAGAGCTCAAATTAGGATACTGTGGTTCTATTTTGGCAAGTTTAAGAGTTCAGGTGGATGCAGTCATTACTGAACCTCACTGGCAATCTGCTTTGAAGTACATTCTTAAGTCTAGTTCATGCTTTTGTGAGGAAAAACATTGTTCTAAGAAGCCTTGAAAATGGAATAGGCTTCAAAAGGACCAGGTGAAGTTATTGTTCTGAACTGGTTTTGGTGCTAATAGAGTCTGACAGAATTAATCCTGCTACCTATAAGAAGGTGCAAACCCCTTAAAGTTGGAAATGTTTTAACTGGGCTTGAAAAACTCAAAGAACAAGCAAACAACCCCCTCAAACAAACAAAAATAATAAAAAAACCCAAACCAAAACAAAAACCCCCAAAACAAAAACAAAATTAAACCAAACCAAAATAAATCAAGGAAAAAAAAACCCCAAACCAACCAATCAAAAAACCAACTAACCAAAAAAAAAAAAAAAAAGAGAAACTTGCATTTGTAACGGAACAAAACAGAAAGTTTTTAAATGGGTTTTTTTTCTTTAGCAGTTGGAAAAAATGTTAGTTTTCTGTACCACTGTTACTTCAAGGTAGTTCCTTGGAAAGAAAGTGTGGTCCAGAGGCTTATGCGGTGTATGAAATCAGTCTCTTTAGGACTGTGGGCAAGCACATTTGATTCTTTAAAATGTTTTCCTTTATTTGTCAGTGCATTTTAATTTTCTTCCTTACATTGGATTTTCATCACTGAGTACAGATTGTAGTTTTTGCAGTGATCTGTCTCCTAAACACACTGTTGGAGACAGGGGATTGTTCCTCTGGCAAGTAGAGTAAATGTAAAGGAGAAATGAATGTATATCTCTAAGTAAATAGGCAAGTCACGGGTAGCTGCTTGGAAGGAAATTGTGGATAATATAAGATCTGGATAAAAATCTTAATGTTGATTGCATTTTTTATGCACTACATATAGTGAAAAAGCACATATATATGTCTTGTTTTTTAAATTTTTAATTACTCTTAAAACCAAACAAATGTTAAAATGTGCTAATGGCATGAGCGTAATTTTATTAAAAGGTTCATGCAGCTAAGCAGATTTAGCTCTGCTTTTCTATAAATACAGGGAAATGTTTAACCCCTATTGTATGGCCACAAAGCCGGTGCTGATCACACAGAAGCTTGGGAGGGCCGAGGACAAAGTGACGGGCGGCTGGAAACGGCCCCTCTTGTACGTGCCTCTGCACACAGGCCAGCAACAGCAGGGCTTAGCACCAGAGTTTTGTCAAGTTTGCAACATGAAGGGGAGCGTGGTACAAATTCCTACCACTTACCAACAGGAAGAAAGCAAAAAGTAACCCATCAACAAAGGAAGAGGACCAAGAGAGCTGTATAGCTACATGCACAAGGTAATAGCGGAGTTTCCTTTTCTATCCTGGTACTTCCCAGTCACTCAAATGGTTGAGATTTATGTACCTTAGTATTAGTTAGTTTGATTTGTGGGAATGAAGTGTCATGGAAAAATTCAGGTTATAACTTTGAACAGGAGAATAAACCTATGCTATGTAACTTACTGAAACATTCAATTTTGATTAACAGTCTAGGAACTGAAAGAATGAGGTTATAATTTGTATCCATGAAGGAAGGGCATGACTTTGCAACATCCTAAAGATCAGATGAAATCTGTATTCTGTTTTGATTACTATAATATGCATGAAACTTGTTGTTAGAGATGTTAATATAATCTAGGCTGGACTACCAATGCTAGGAAGTGTCTTCATGAGGGTGTGTGTATCAGAAATGAAAAGAACAAAAAGCTACTTTTGTTGTATTTCCATTATATTTTTTTTCCATCATTGCTTGGCAGAATCATCTGGGGCTGGGCACACACTGAAATAAGATAGATATGACAGCAAGATGGATCACTGCCCTCATGAACCAACCAGGGTGGTTTCTCTTTTTCTGAGAGGTCCTCATTAAGCCTTAGCTCTGAAAGAAGAAAGTACACAAGGCTGAACAATGGAGCTCTGCAGTACTGGATTGCATAAAACTGTGCATAAATACATTCAATATCGCAAACCAAATATTTTATATGAAAGAACTTTGCACAGTATTGTAAAGTAAACAGAAACTGAATTATATATATGTGTATATAGATACATTATTAATTTTACGAGAAAGCTGCATATTGTCTCACTATTACTTTTTAAGGTTACATTAAAAATATGAAAGTGTCTTGACATTTAAAGAATATTTTTGAGTACATTTTATGTTAAACCATTTAGCCAATCAGATTATGAAATAAAAAATGGATTTTTCATATTTTGCATGTTTCACACTTGAACTTTTTGCATAGTCACCTACTGGAATCTGTGTATTTCTTTTCTAAACTTAGCTTCCCTGAAGTCTACTAGCACTTGTACAAGAAAGGCAACAATACTGTGTAAATTGTAGTTATTTCATGAATATCTGAACAAATTAGTATGCAGTAAGCATAATGTCAGGCATGGAAAATTAAAAAGTGTGCTTTACGTTTCTACAATATGCTAGTGACCAAGCAAATTATATGACCCCCAAATATATAAATTTAAATATAAACCTCATAAATTTTAAAACATATTTCATCTAATCTAGGGACTTATTTTTAGAGCCATCGTTTTTCCCCTCTTCCTTGATTTTTATTTCCTGCTTGGTTTTTCCTCTTCTTTTAATGAATCTTAGAAATCTTGAAAGGTTTAGCCATGATGTCAACAGAGCCATGGTTTTATGCTCTGTATGAGGTTTTATACAAATCATCCCTGGGTTTCAGAACATGCCTAGCTTTTAAACAATGCCCTTGAGGCTACAGATGTTCTTAAATGGCAGAAAACAAGAAGACAGGTGTAGTGGTCTATCTTTCTACTATGGAATAGGATTAGAAGAAAGGCAAAACAGGCTCAGCTTAAAGGTAGAAACAGTTAGATTTATTAACACACACTAAGAGGCAAACAAAAAAACCCCATGAAACCTTTTTAAAAGCACTCCCCTCCCCCTTACCAACAATTTACTTTTCTACGAAACAATGTAAAGAGACAGAAAATCAGAACTCTTAAGTCAGTACCACTTATAAAATAGTCTTTCATCCAGTCTTTGAGAGAGACAAGTCCCTCCTGATTTTGTTCTGGTAACTTTCCACAAGAGACACAGTCTGTTTGTGGCTTCCAGCTCCCACAAAAGCAGCCCACCCGAGAATCTGCATCTGTGAGCTTCCCAAAACATAGCATTTCCCATGACTACATATGGGCCGTGGACTTACACATGGGGTTTCACCTTTTAAAGATGCACAGCTCCACAACAAAGGATTTCTCATTCTCCACTGGTNCGTGGCTCCCCTTTCTCTGCCGGCATCTGCTGGGCTCGGGGGCCTGGCTCGGCTCCAGCCAGGGCCAGCCCCGGCACGACCACCCCAGCCCGGACCTGGGGATGGCGGGTCCTGGGCCGGGCCCCGCTGCTGCCCCCCAGCCTTGACATTATCTCATGGCAGGCCCGCAGCAAAAGAGGTTGTTCCCAATATTCCACCTGTATTTAAGGTGTGTGTCCCAGGGGTGTACACTTGTATCTAATTGGCCAACCTGGCCATCAGTTCCAAAGCAGATCACTGATTGTTTTTTTACCATTCATGCCAAACCAATACAACAGGGACAAATACTTGTCATCAAGGTAGGCTGGTTGGCAAGGGCTGGGCTACAAGAAAATGAGTCTCTTAAAAAAGAAGGCTGGCCATAATCTGAGTGTGATCTGGGTGCTGTGGTGTTCCTGCAGCCCTGGTAAGTACCTGGTGTCTTTTAGTTCAGAGTACCTGGGATAGCGGGAGCTGTGTTGCAGCCCATCAGTCAGGATGTTACAGGCTAATACTGTAGATCCTGGGGTCTGCTCCACTGGGTCCCATGGAGGCAGGCAGAAGCTGCAAATGAGGATGCAGTACCTGGAATGTGAGAATTCAGGGCCATCAAGAGTGGAGAATCCAAAGTTAAGGCATTCTTCTTACCCATGCTGTTGTTTGGAAGGATTCTTCAGGCTGGAATGTTTCCATAAGCGTGCTCAGGTTTTGTCTTGGAGACGGTTTGTTGGGGGACCAAACCAGGCAGGAAGCAGCATGAATGGAAGGGTGGATGTAGCTGGAACCCTGGTGTCATGGGATCTGTGTGATCACTGTCAGGCTGTGCTGTGGTCAGTTAGGAGCTGCAGGCATGTAGCACTGCTGAATGCAAGTTCTCTGTTGACTTTGGCTCATCCAGGTCCTGCTAATTTGCAGGCAGCTTTTCCATCTGAATATAGAGGCAGGGGGTTGGAAGTGATTTGAGTGCCTGAATAAAGATTAGGGAAATGAAGTGAATCTCCTAAGAGAATTTCACTCCAGTGAAATAAATTATATATGTATGCCAAAATTCCTGATGTTACAAAGATAATGTAATGTTTTTGATTTTATTATGTAAGAGCAACAACTTGTTTTGGAAGAGCATGATAAAAAGCAATTTATGAGAAGTGTTGCTTGTTACTGAAAGAAATAGCTACAAGAGAGTTGTAGTCAACAGTTAAGGTTTGGCCAACTGGCAGGCCAATTTAACAATAAAAAGGCTTTTAAAAGTACATGGAAAGAAATTGTATGATTGAATTATCAATTTGATGAGAAATTAAACTGGTCTTCCTGTATCACCATTGTAAGCTGGGATGTTGCAGTCTCTCCTGCAAGTCTCCTTTTTACCTTACAAGAGAGCATCAAGGTCTCTCCTTTTTACTTTACAAAACAGCATCAATCTGCAGTTAAGGCTAAACAAGGAACTTTAATTACTTTCCTACAAATAAAATGTACATACTTGAATATATGGGACACAAAATAACAGATGCTACAGTGATGGTAATTTGCTGCACTTCATGGCCAGTACACTGAAATAAGGACTTCATATTGTGGCAAGTTGTCTTGGTTTGAAAGACAGGTATCTGCCAGGGAGGGCAAGACCTCCCTTTGGAATGGAGAATTCAAACCCCCTCCCTTCGAATTATTACAACTTTGATATTNTCACCCCCGTCCTTTACCTCCCAACACCTCGTGGTATCAGGTATCACCTTTTTCCCTGGGAGAGAAAAACTCCCTGAGACAAAAAAAAAAGGGGGTAGCCCCAGCCGGTCGTATTGTTTTGGTCAAGCACCCATAAGTACCCAGCAATTAGTCTCCTAGCGACTTTGTGGGAAAAAATTCTATAAGGAAAAAAGAAAACCAAATCTAACCCCCAACACAAGGGTAACTGAGTTTGCAAATAAGCAACATGTTAAAGCTAAAAGACTATAAGGGGAGTCCTCAGAAAGTTTTTGAAGCTCACTTTCAAAAGTCCTAGTTCTTCTTGAACCTTGCTTACTTGAAAGTTCAACTCCTCATGTGCACTACTATAGAAAGATAGGCAACTTGTTCTCAACAAAATATTACATATGTTTAAAATAGGTTAAAGTAACCAAAACTAAGAGGTGAGAGGAACTGGCTGCCCGATTCTTGGCAATAAACGAAGAAGGTAGCAGCTGTATTCAAAACAAACCTCTCCTGTGTTCTCTTTCTTTCTTTTGTGCTTTTAAACTGGGGGAGGAGGGGAGCGGGGGACGTGAGTCCCATCCTTTCACTGGAATTTAGGATATTCTCCTAGAAAGTGGGAGTTAAGACAAATTACAAATTTCCCTTAAGTCACAGCCCTCTCTTTCTGGGCAAGTGCTGTCTGTGACCAAACATTTTCCTGCAACAGAGGCCTGCTGTTAGCTGCTACCACCTCTTCCAGGGGACATCTTTAGAATATTGGGTACCTGTAGCACAAAGAGCACTGAAGTGTTTAGTCCTGAGAGTACCCAGTGTGCTTTAAGCTGGGTTACTGAACACTGGAAAGAAATGGTTAGGTTTCCTGATTGTCTTGCTCAAGCTTTGTGAAGCGCTGACTGGTAATCACTAATGATGCAGTGAACCTGGAGTAAACTATGGCAGCTGTAGTTTGATCTGATGTAAGTGGCTGTTCTGGAGAGCTAAATGCAAAACACAACTTTGGAACCTGGGGAGCTGCTTTTCTTTCTAATGCTTCTTGTTTTTTCTTTGGCCCAACATATATTAATTAGTTACTACTAAAATACCATTTCATTTGATTTAACTGAATTTAGTGTGACAGCTTTATCAAGACATATATGAAGTATTTGTTGCAATTTAAAAGTGAATGTAATTATTTGCCTCTATAAATATTTCAGGTTCTATGTTATTTTTTCAGGGAAGGCAGTAACATAAAGACCTGTCATACAGGAGATAAGAAAAGGAGGAAAAGTAAAGAAAGAGATCAACTTTCTCAGAAGTTATTTGTACAAAGGTAAGACAAGTTTTCCTTCTAAATTTTATTTTCCCATGCTAAGTGGGGAAAAAAAACTTCAAACTACTGACATTGATTTTCTATCTCTCAAGTTTCTATCTTTGAATTTAGCTTCTATTAAATATTATCCAGGATAGTCATATTATGCATTTACCTGCATTTTCATGTTTGTTTGAGTTAACAGTCTGTGATTTATGGGGTTTCTTTTTAAAAATTTCAGCTCAGATTTTAACTGGAGGGCATATCAAAATATGTTAACTAGAAAAGCAGCTAAAAATATTTGATAGATTCACGTAATTGCTGATAGCCTTAATCATCTCTGATGTTCTTTACCAGAGGGAACAGGTGCTGAAGCAAGTCAATTAGTGAGTCTGGAAAAATGGACATAGAGGGAGCATGAAATATTGTACCAAAAAATTGGAAGTTTTTTCTTCTAGCATAGACCACAGATTTAGTGATGGGAACATTCTGAAATCTTTTTCCCAATCCCCCTTGAACTCCTCCCTGCTCTTGTGTTTGCATTGCATAACTCTCTCAGCATAAGAAGTGAGAGAGCTTTACTTGAAATAAGTAGCAGCTGCTGAATAGTCATCTGTGGTTTAGTATCTGATTTTTTTTTAATGAAAAATCTTTTTTGGGGATCCTGAATGCAGTATTAAATGTGGTTAAGTAGAACAGAACTTTTCTGTCTTTTACAGTACATAGACGTGGATGGTTGTAAAGTGTTTTATCCCTCATTTATGTGGTCAGGGCATTGGATAGCATTAGTCATATATTTAAAACAGAGAAGGGAGGAGATGATCACTGAAGCGTTTTGACTTCTGAATTACTTGCTGGCAGTGTTACTGAGAATAACATTTAGTGCATCCCTCCCCACAATGAAGATATTTTGTTTGCTTGTTTGTTTTTTACCTCTTCTGAAATCGTTCTTGTATTAGTCACTCAGGAGTTAAATGCATCATTGGATAAAGGGAACTGTTACTGTAAGGTTTTTAAACTAGACTGCTCTGGAAAAAAGTGACCATTGAAGACTCTGAAAGGCTTTTTGGATGGTAAACAAGCTAAGGAAGCTCTGAAGTTCTTTGGCTTCGCTACTGGCTGCTCTAACTCACCAGGATCCTGGCACCCTATCACTGTACCTTCATCTCCTCCATTGCTCCAGTTCTCCTGTCAGGGAATGCCACCATACAATACATCCCCTGGGGCTAATTGGATGAGTGACAACCAGCCAGCTCCAAAGTGACAAGGGTTTGAATGCCTAATTGGGTCAGTGCACAGGTGCCTGCTCTTCATGAATGAGATGTTCTAGCTTTTCTCAGTGACGTTCTCTTGGTTCCTCTCATTTTCCCTACAGTTGTGAAACAGAACTGTCAGTACTTGCATGTGAGAGAAAAGGCTGTAGCAAAGGAGAAGGATGATTTCCCATTTCCCTGCTTTGGTTAAACTAGCTTTACCGCTTGACTACTGTCTGGGAGGAGACACACAGAAATTCATTAAAGTGATGGAAGTTTGCTGATACAAATGGACATATCAATAGATGATAAGGTTAATTATTTGACTGGTGAAAACAAATACATTGCCTTAATCTCTATGTTAGATAGTTCTCATACTGTTTAGACCTGCAGGCTTAGGCATCAGAAAAAGCATGGGAGAGAAAAAGAGCTTCTTATGTTGTATCTGCACAATGAGGCTTTTCCTAAGTCAGATAAACAATTTGCCTTCATATACTGAAGTTAGACACAAGCGACTGTTTTGTCTTATTGAAGGCTTGGTGTGTGTGCATAGAAAACAACTGACATTAAGCCCGTAGTCTATATAAGCCAGATGAATTTGCCTTCCTTTTGTCTCTTCCACAAAGAACCATAGGATACCTGGTCAGAAGGGGTGTCTGGAGATTGTCTAGTAAAGCAGCTTGCTGCTTGGGCAGCTGTTAAACAACCACAGAGTAGAAAAGGGCTTTCCTTTGTTTAGGTGGAATTAAATCTATTTTAGTTCGTGCCCATTGCCTTTTGCCCTGTTGCTGGGCACCACGCAGGAGTGTTGTTTACCCATATCCCTCTCAGGTATTATACACATCGATAAGATCTCTTGGAGCCTTCTCCAGGCTGGAATCTCAGTGCTTTCAAGCTCACCATGTCAGATGCTCCAATCCCTTAATCGTCTTGGCAGTACTACATAGAATTGCATTCTAGGATGCCCATGTTTGCTTGTACTGGGCAGCCCATGAGTGGACACAGCCCTTCAGAAGTGTCTCAGCAGTGCTCAGGGGAGCGATATGATCTTGATCTTGACCTGTTGACAACGTATTTTCCTAATGCAACACAAGATGCTTTTGGCCTTCCATGCTGCAAGGGTACACTGCTGGCTTATGGTCTTGCTTGGAGCCCATGAGCACCCACAGGCGTTTTTCTGCAAAGCCTCTTTCCAGCTGTCCTTCCTCATCCCGTTCTGGTGCTTGGGGTTATTCTTCCCTAGGTGCAGGACTTTGTATGTCCCTTTGTTGGAGTTCAAAAAATTCCTCTTAGTTTATTGCTGAGCTTTTCAAGGTCCCTCTGAGTGTCAGTGCAACCAGCTGGTCTGTGAGCTGCTCTTCTCAGTCGGTGTCATCAGGAAACTTGCTGAGGGCGCACTGTATCTCATCGTCCAGGTCATTAATGAACTAGTTAAGTGGAACTGGCCCTAGTACTGATCCCTGGAGTACACCAGCAGACTTTTCTCTAGCTAGACTTCATGCTGGTTGCAACCCTTTGAGCTCAGCAGTTCAATCAGTGTCCATTGTCACTGTCCATTTCTGTAGTCTGTACTTTATTGGTTTGTCTGTGGGGAATTTATCTGCTGCTGTCTTGTCACTCACTGAGTGACATTAGCTGGTCTGTTCTGCCCAGAGTGTCTCAGTCCCAGCAGGTGCTCCTGGCAGGGTGGATCCAGGAAATCAGTATCTCCCCAGTTCAAGGTTTGTTTAAAACAATGTTCTCACTTTTGCTTTGGCTGGCTTGAATGTGTATTTCTAAAATAATACTTTTGTTTAGTGTATATTTAAAAGTGTGAAGAGAGTTATTTAAACATAGTCAAGTTTGAAAATATTCGAAGTGGTGTGAAGACAGCTAGGTACGTACTGTCAACACTGTTTATTCAGCAACTGTCTATGTTCCTCACTCTCCTTACTAATAAAAAAAACTGCTGACAGAAGTGGAAAATCAAGAGAAGAAAAGGCTTGATACGGTGTCTCACAGATGTTTAAGATAAACAGACTGAAGAGAAGGTACTTTTAATTGGTAGGAGTCAGAGGAATTGTTCATAATAGCAGAAGTAGAATTTTTCAAGTTCACATTAATCCTCGTAAAGTTTTACTGTGAAAAATACCCTTGTTCTAACAAGGCTGGCATAGTTAAATTTAAGAAACTTGATAGAAGAAATTGTCTGGAAAAGAGAAGCATATTTCAATAAACTGTAGTTTGCCAACATCAGCAAAGAAAGGATGAAGAGTGTTTCTTATTCAAGAATCAAAATGTAAGCATTTTACATGACAGAAATTGTCTCTAGAAATCAGAGACGTTTTTAACGGATTGGAAAACGGAAGGCTCTAGAAAGAGAAATCTTCTATTTTTATTTGTGGAAGGCATGAATTTATTTATGGTAAAAAAAATACCTGACAAAGCTTTCATTTATTGATAATAAACTGCTTTGTTTCATACATGTGTTTACAACTAAGAACAGTTTAAAGAAAAGTAGCTGTAGCTCATTTAGGTATCACAGTCACTCTAGTTCTACTGAAGCCTGCCCAAATGTAGTAAGTGTATGGTGTCCAGGATAATTTTAGTGTTCATATAAAACATTAGATTTTGCCCAGCTTTTTTTCTTACTTCATAATCTCTGATTTCTCTTATGTAGATTAAATTAAACGGACTCTTGAATCACTTGTTCCTTTTTTAGATGTCTTGCTATATGTTTTTTCCAATATGCTCAAAAAGGACAGCATGTAAGGAAAATACATAATCCCGAGTTCCTCAGCTACTGATGTATGCTCATTTTATAAGAACTTTGGGTGATGACTTACGTAGGATAAAAGTGGTACTCCTACATTATTGCAAATTTGAGTCTGTTCCTGTGGTAACTGTGCATGCAACCACTGATGCCATCAATAAACATTTTATAACCTTTTTTTTTTTAAACATAATGTTAAAAGGGGAGGGATGATAAGGAAAAGAAACATTAAACCAAGTTTTAGTAGTTTGAAACTTTCTGGATCACTAACAGCAGCCATTAAAAACATTTTAAATGTTATGAAGTCTGTTACATGCTTCAAAATATACAATCAAACATTTTCTGAGTGTGTCACTAGTTAGAAAGAGAACCAAAAGCAAGTTTCAAGTTTCCCAAGCTGACAGTACTCCCTGTAGCTGATTCTACTTTAATTACAAAACAACTACTAGATTGCATCTAGTTCTTTCTTAGTTAATACTTCAATAGCTTGGGCATATCTTTGTTTTATAAAGAAGCATGGAGTGAAAATATAGGAGAGGTATTGAAACAATAAAGTTTATAAATCTGACATAATTTTTAAGCTTCAGCTGGAGAACTTCTTTTTATGTGAGTGCATATAAATTTCACTTGTGACTTAAGTCCTCCTGAAGTTCGGAAGACAGTGAGGTTTATATAGTTCTATCAATAACCTTTCACCCCATAAAATAATAATGCTTCAGGTAAAGCTTACATGTATCTTACATACATGCATTTATTTATCGCAGCTAGTCTGTTAGGCAAATATATAACCTCATCTTTAAAAACTCTTCAAGCTATATAATCAGTAGAAAATACAATTAACTTAGTTTTTGAGCTCTTCTGGTAGAAGTGGAAGTCATCCAGTACAGCCTCCTGTTCAAAGCAAGGGAAACTGTAGAGTCAGAGCAGATTATTCAGGGTTTTTCTCCATTCAGAAATCTCTGAGGGTGGAGGTTCTACAGTTTCCTTGGGCAATGTAGTAAGTCCTTACCAGCTCTATTTGGGGAATTTCTCATTTCAAGTCTGATTGAACTTTTCTTCGCTGTAGTTGATGACTACTGCATCTTGGCTTTTTGTGGTGCACTTTGAAGTCTAGCTGTGTGTTTTCTCACATCCGCCGCCTTCTGTGTGTTTAGAGATTGGTATTAGGGATATAAAAAACCTGATCACTACCCTGACTCAGTGCTTTTTTAAAATTCTTAGATACTGTTGGGAAGCATTTTACTTACTTGCCTTACATCTAAGTTTACTAAATATTTTTTGGAGTATGTTAACAAGAGAAATGGGCAATGAAGCATACTCCTGAAAAAGACTGCAGCATGGTGCCAAGTCTTTCTGTATTGAAATCCCAGAATGCATCATTTTTACTGGGTCTGTCATAGAAGACTTGGAAATGCTGAATTTTTTCTAGAATTCTTTGCCAACATGTGAATTCATGTTCACAATTTCAGTAGCGTATAGTAACTGAAGAAGCTGAAACAAAGGACATAATTGAATTTTCTGAAAAACTTATGATACTGTATGGCACAAAAGATGAGCTTACAAAATAATTTAGGAAAAGACCACTGGAAGGGATTACAGCAGAATGTAAAGGGCAAAGGGTAACAGTTCAACATGCTGAGGGATAAATTGTTTTTTAAATCACTGTTGGGTTTTAAAGCACTATTTTTCATTACTAACTACAATAAAGCAAAAAAAGATGCAGTTTCTTGTTTTTATTGTAAATTTATAGAAGAATTAGTAAATATAATCAGCATACATAATATTATGGGATAATCTGGATAGATTTATGCATCAGAAAAATGTAATGAAGACGGCAAATGTTGTGCATTTTAATATCTGGAGGGCTTCAGCCTTTGCTGAAGGCTGATGTTGTTTTGCAGATGAGTCTAAATGACCCTTTAATTATCTGAGTATTTTTCTAGTGTTCTGTAGCAGGACTGTATTATGTCTAAATGTATGTGAATATTTAAGTGACTGATACAATGTAGCTCTTCATTTTGATTTTATACTATTTCTATCAAGGAATTCATATTCTAAAAGTGTTAAGACAGCAGAGTCATTTGTGTTTTATTGATTAGCTATGTGTTCGTCTCTGCCACAAGATGTTCATGTTACCAGTGTTACAGATTGGTAGCACATGGAGAGGTATCTGGAACGTGTGGCTTTATTTCTAAAAATGTAGTATGCTATCAAATCTAGATCTGTGCTTTAGACAGAATGAATAAAGACAAGTAGTGTCTTGTGACTAACTTCTCCCTTCTCTTAATTTCCCACTAAATCTCTGTCAGTTAGTTCTCCCTTATCTGAACCCTACAGTAGCACCAGGGGAAGGCACGGATTGGATAGAAAGTAATTTACTGCTGAAAATAATAGTAATTGCTCCACTGAATGGGCTTTAATCATGATTTTGCTGCAGTCTGCAAATTCTGAACTATGTCTTGTTATCTATCTCTAGGAAAAAAATACCAGTCCCTTCACTGGGATTGGAATTGCTTATGATTCCAGAGCCTCTGTTTCTTCTGAGTAAACTGAAACTTAACCTTCTGAAACTTGCAGAATTGTTCAAAGAAGCCAGGTAGAAGCTGCATTTATTCTTTATGAACTGCACTGCTCCCAACGTGACGCTGTGTGTATGTCACCCAGAATTAATTCCTCAATGACTCCCTGTTGTCTTCAGAGGCTGGTGCCTGACCTCAGGACAGTTTTCCATGAGGCTCTTTGCTTCTTCAGTAGAGGAATTTGGCCTGTTTGTAATTCAGAGGCTCAGCAGAGACAGAGAAGAAGCACTTCTAGTATCTCTGGCTTGTTTTTGTGAACAGAGGGAGCACTGTTGGTGCACTCCAAATATGCATCACATGTGCTTCTGCAAGCAGGTCAGACCAAGCTTATAGTAGTAGTTCAGCTTCACTATGATTCTTAAAGCTTATTTTTAATAAAAATTGAAATAATGCCATTGACATTAACCCTTCATGCTAATGTATTCCAAAACCATTAGCAGGCCTGGGTGTCTACTGTGTACAAGTCTTAATTTTTCTGAATTGAAAATTTAAAGAATATTCACTAAGATATTAATAATAGAATGTGTCATGAGTGATTAACAACCTACTGTAGTCTAACATAAACCTTTTTTTTTTGTAGAGGACTTTTTTCCAAACAAGAAACCCCAAATGGATTATTCATTCTTTGCTAGTCATCTCAGTGTTACCTCAGTTCCCATTTTCATAACAGATAACAGAATTTCCAGAACTGCATGAGTTATATCGTTTATAGTATTGTGAAATGAATTCAGCACTTTTAGGATTTTTGCTGAAATTATTTGGCATTTTCTTTGAAAATTTCCTTCAAATAGGTGATTGTGGTTTAACCTCCATATTTTCTGTCTTATGAGAATTTTGAGTCTTTTTGTTTCATTATTGACATTTATTTTGAGAAGAGCTGAATGTGAGACTCTAAAATTGTTTCAGTTACCACAAAAAATATTTTACTAACTTCATGTTCCTCTCTGCTGTATTTCTTACGTTGTGTAATCCTTTGAACCTTGCTGACCTGAAATACAGTACATAGTCAATTTGGAGGACCTGCCAGGAATGGAAGAACTGTATAAGGGGGCTGAATAACTGCAGAAGTTTAAATTTCTAAGAAACATTTTCAAACAGGAAACATTTTAGTTGTATTACCAATGTAGTTACACACTAATTATCTGAATATCCCAGTTCTCAAAGTATTGTTCCAGTGGAATGTCAGATTCCACAGATGAGAGGTTCTACTTCCTGTATATGGCTATATCTAGTGCAGTAAATTTCATCCAGTCAAATATTGATTTTTATGACTGAAGGACAACTCTGCCCTCCTCACTGACTGTGGAAAGATGAATTACAGGCTGTTCACCTGGAGTATCTCAGGGCTGATCTACGCCTTGGAAGTTTTGCTGGCATTTCACAGAGCAATCAAATTCCCAGGAAATACTTCAAAGGAAAATGGATCTTTGGCTGGCAGGAGTGGATGTTTTCCAGCCAAAGAAAAGAGAAAAATGTTGCAAGAAGATTTAAACCCAGTGGCTATGTATTAAATAACCTACCTAACTGTCAGGTCTTTCTACTAGCTCAAGTATGTTCAGACAGATTTCTCCAGTCCACCCTGTGAAATGGCAGCTCTCAGGTCACAGAGGTTTGGAAGGTATTGAATCCTTCACGTCTAGAACATCAGACTGGAGAAGGATGATATGCTTCCACCCATTAATGTCTTTCAAATAGTTGTAAAGGTTATGAAGTAGAACCGTATACTGAATGATGGTATGGAACAGCAAAAAGCAACCATTCATCCAAACAGTATTAGTTGCCTTGGACTGCTTGCAGAGCCCTTAATAATCCAACAGCTTCAGTTCGTGCAAATAAAATGGATTAAGTTTCTTACCATTTACTTTAACTTATTTTTTCACAATACTTCTCCATGTCTCATTGATTCAGCTAGTAGAATGCTTGCTGTTGAAAGAGTAGACAGTAGTTTTTGGGTTTTGGGCCTTTGGGATCCTTTCCAGAATATTGAGGTGGTTCAGGAATGTGGAGAAGTCATATATTCATGAATTATATTTGTTGATATAAAATGCAACAAAGACACAAAATATTCATTCAGCCTGCAGATAGTAAAGTGGTTGTGGGATTTAATGGGAGCTATAAAAGAGTTATTTTTATACATTAATGTTTGAATCTTTCCTTACACAGTTCCCACAAAACACTACCTGGTATAAAATACAATTGGGATTCTCAACATTTTCACATGAATGCCAGCTTTTAACTTAATTTACAAGTACACTTTTAATCTGAAGGTTTTGTAAAACCAATTTGCTCACTGCAGAAGTAGCCTTTGTTTAGGCAGTTGAAAATTAACACAAGTTGAGAAAAGCCGATGGAGCCTTTTTTCGACTCCTTTTTTGGATTAATGCAGAAAACTGATGAATGGCGTATGCCTAAACTATAAGGAAACTGGATCCACATCTATTCTTTTTAAAACCAAAGTAGTCCTTCCTATGTGTTTGATGCTTGTTTGCTGGTATCAAAGAAGTAAGTAATGAAGAGAATTTTGAGAGTTGATTCTTCATACTGCTGTTCCAAAAATCATGCAAATAACCTGTATGAAGTTGCAGGAGGATATGTCATTGATGCAAGGCAATTTTCACTGATGTAACTGTTTCACTTAAGGGTCCAAGAAGAAATCTTAGTTTTATTCTTCTCACAAGCATCTTGTAACATGGTCTGCTCTTCAGCAAGTGGGGCAGAGCACTCATAAAGACCAGGGACAGCTTCCACAAAACAGAAACTGACATATCAGAGGTTCCTATTAGAAGGCAGCCCTACACAGGACGATACCTGGAATTTGACACACAGTGTACTCCTTATATACTCCTTTTTTTACTTATACTCCTTATAATACTTCTTTACTGTACTTCATACAAACAGTTAGATTTTCATGAGTGCAAGGAGTTCCAGCTTATGGAGTAATAGAATCTTCTGAGAGTCTCACGATTAGGGCCTTTTGCTAGCTTAAGTGTGAAATGCTAAAGGCTTACTATACAGGTTTCCTCCTACTCTGTAGCTATATGAGCACTAGAACAGGCTCCCTAGGGAGGTGGTCACAGCACTAGCCTGTCAGAGTTCAAGGGACATTTAAACAACACTTCCAGGCACACTGTGAGATTCTTGGGACTGTTCTGTGCAAGGTCAGGAGTTGAACTTGCTGATCCTAATGGGTCCCTTCCAACTCAGCATATTCTATGATTCTGTGATTCTACCACACTAATATGCAAAGTGTTGTTGCATCCTTTTTCCATATTCAAAGTCATTATATGTTCTCATCACTACACAAGAGGTTTGTAGCTCTCTTTTCTGATGCTTTGCTGATATAATGGTACTTGAAACTCAGGAGGGAGAAAGAATTTTAAAACTTCCATTAGTTTCTGTTTTATTTCCTCACTGAGATAACTAGCTAAAATACGTCTCTTGTGTTGAATATGAGACATAGATGCCCAAACCAACAATGTGAATTATTCTTCTTATGGTGTTCAGTGCTTGAAAACCTGTGTCTGTTGTTTTTGGGTTTTGTCCAAGGTGTTCAAGTAGGATCTTGTGTCTCATATATACACTATTCCATCTTCTCAGCATGTTCACTGTCAAGTCGGTACATATCCCTGAGTTCCATAGTGTCCAGTGTTGAATGACCTAACCAGTGAAGAACAAGGTTTTCTTCCCTGGAAAAGTACAAATAAACAAATACGTAAGCACTGAGTTGCAGATTGTAGCAGCAAATGTTCCTGCACCCGTGATTGTTCTTGCAGCTGCAGTAGCACATCTTCTCTTGTAAAGGTTCATCTCTTCTCCTACCCTGTTGTTCAGTGGAGGACTCTGCTGTAGGTCCTGCCTTCAGGAGAGCTTCGAGAAGAGGTGTTGTACAAGAAGTGAGCCTGTGAGTGAAAGGTTACAAAGAACACAGGCTTAGGACCCAAACAGCCTGTAGGGAAATATGTTGTTTGTGCCTTGTACCGTGACAGGTGTCAGCACTTATCCCTGTTATGCACACAGTTACCATCCTTATCTGTTTGGTACAATGACTGCCTGTGACATGTTGTGTCTGACGGTGGCTTCTCTGTGAAGCCTGTGAGGTATGGTTGGCGCAGCACCTTTGCTCTCAGGCACTCTAGCACCTTGATTTCTTCTCACAGACCTCAGGAAAGCTGATTACTTGACCTATACTCCACTCCCGAATTTAAATTGCATTGGTTCAGCACACCTTCCATTTTGTCTCCAGGAGGAACCCATTTTGTAGCAGGTTATGTTGCTCCTTTGTTACTTGTACTCATCCACGTGATAACCTTATTTGTTTTGGATGCATTCATGTCTGTTTGAACTTAGCAGCAGAATTCCTGTTGACATTACTACATTAGGCTATAATTTATTACCTTTGGGTGTCTGTGGTGAGGTTGCTTTCCTAGTGGTATATGAAAACCGATGGAATTAGGTTCAGAATATTTAATTTACTTCTCTAGTTTATTTTGTGAAGCTCTTTTCATCTAGTACTAGTCTACACAAGTAGGAAGACCCATACAAAGATGACTGCTTTTTTCAGCATGATTAATTTGAAAGGAGAGTGGCCATGACAGGATATGGAGAGCTTTCTGTGACACATTGTGTTCTGATTTTGGCTTGGATAGAGTTCATTTTCTTCACAGAGATGGTACGGGGCAGCCTTTTGGATTTGTGCTGAACACGGAGATGATAATATAGAGATGTTTTTGTTACTGTTGAGCAGGGCTTACACAAATCCAAGGCCTTTTCTGCTTCTCGTATGGCCAGGAAGTTGGAACTGTGTGGGGTGTTGGGAGGAGACACAGCCAGGACAGGTGACCCCAGCTGACCAAAGGGAGATGACATATGACATCATGCTCATGATGGGGGGAAGAAGGAGGAAAGGGGGGATATTTGGAACCATGGTGTTTGTTTTCCCCAGGAACCATTACGCCTGATGGGGCCTTGGCCTCCTGGGGACGGCTGAACATTGCAGAGCAGTGAATTAATTCCTTTTCGTGCTTTGCATGGCTTTTGTTTTTCCTATTAAACTGTCTTATCACGTGGACATCTGAGGATAGAAAACTAAAAGGCCTGGCCCTAAACTTGTTAGGCAGAGGCAGGAAGAAAGACCTCAGCTTTCAACAGAACTGAGGTAAAATCTCACTGATAATGTAGCTTTGTGGGAACTATCATCGGAGGGGAAAAGTGCTTACAGTGTCACTTTGTGTTCACGTGCGATCAATAGTAGAATAGTACAAAGTAGCAGGTGATTTCAGACTTCTAATTAAACACCAGGGATTGCATTCCCTCTGTTGAAAAAGGTGAAGTGTAATATTTGTGATTTGAAAATTCTCCAGTTGTGCCTTTTCCTGAAACCCTTGTAAGTCATTTGTGAAACAGAAAAACTGTTAGACTGCAAAAGCATCTGTGGAGCATCTACATTTTCAGGCTTTTATTAAATGGTTAATCTGTATGGTATTTGTGGAATACAAAGCAGAAACATTGTTAAATAATGCATGCTGGGGAAAACATAATCTCATGTTTATTCCACAGAGGCTTTTGCTTTTGTTTTGGGATTCATGAACTCTCGTGGGCCTTCTAAAAATTAGCAGATCTTAGTACTGTAACAGCTCAATAATGTAATCTGTCTAGCATCAGGAGCCCTCTTTTGCCGAAGCTAAGTGTCTTTTGCTATGTGTTGTGGTCCGATAATATTATAAAGCTCTCTGGCTTCACCAGAGAGTAAATGACTGAGTATCAGCAGCTTGTAAAGCCTTTTTAATACTGCTGAAAGAATAGATAATGACAGTGTACAGTACTAGAACAAAACAATAAAGACTGGGATATACAAAAGTTGATGGCCACTTAGTTTCTAAAATAATTACAGTTCATGTGGTTTTGGCTTTTATAGCTTATTTCTGCAAGAAAACTGTCAAATGTTTAGCCATAGAAAGCAAAAACAGTTCTTTGAAATCTGTCATCTAGTCATCTGTCTGTATATTCATTAGTTTTTGAAATGTCACCAAAGCAGACATTAATTAAAAAGGAAAAAATGTTTTGAAAGAGAAATCCTTCTCATGTTAAAATTTATACTACAGTTTTGTAAGGAAATTACTTGCCTATCTAGTGGCAAGATGACAGAAGAAATTGAATATTCTGCCTGGCAAAATACAAAAAAAAAATGAATCTATGAATTACTCACAAAATGCATTTGTTTCGTAATTCTTTTAAAGGAAATCATGTTAGTGTAGAAAAAAAGGATGGGAAGACTCTCTGGGAACAGTAGAAAGTCTCTTTTGTGTCTACCTACTGCAGTGTACTGTGTCAAATTGCAAAAGGAAAGGCTCTACTTACTGTCACTGCCAGTACCTCTGTACAAAAAATGTGCTTTCTTTCATCAAGAAAGGTTAACATGCTTTTCACTGCATTCTGTAGTCAGTAAGAACATGTGTTTATTAATTTTGAATTTCTGAGTACAGCACCTTTAAACCTACAATTAGCTTTGTAGAAAACCTCCTGCAAAAGTTCTTGTGCCCATTGACATCCTTCAATTATTGTTAGTAACACATGTGGTACTTCTTATATGTTTAAAGTACCTGTCTACCTTTAGAGAACAAAGTAAATGGTTATTTATTGTTATGAGACAAAGCTTCCTGATGCTTATAGACTGACTTAGCTACTGCAGTTTGTCTTGACAGAGCCAAACTCAGCTAAATGCTTTACTACTCAGAAACATTTCTCCACAGAGAAACCTCCAAATAAATAAAGGATTCCTACAGATCTGAAAAGATGACAGATGGCATGTATGTTCTCACTGACAACGCTGCAAGAGAGGGAGAAGCTTAAACAGAGCCTGAAAAGTGTCAGTGGTCTGGGCAAACTGGAGGCAGTGAGCTGCTCCACCAGGGTGCTGCCTGAAAAGAGCATAAAGCTTTGAGCGCAAAAATACCACTGGATTAATGTTTGAAAGAATTTCACATTGGACTCTCATAGATGAATTAAATGTGTTTTTAAAAATCTCCTTTTTGGAATAAGCTACACGGTGGGATGCCTCTTGGCCAGCATTCATGTCAATAGCAGTATTTTTCTTCTTTTACTGTACTGACAGTGTTTCAAAAGTTCGGTTTTTTTCTCTTCCTAAAAGGATACCAACAGTTGAAATGAAATTAGTAGCCAGAACCTTTTGCAAATCCTTATTCTCCTGTGAGCTTTTCTTTAACGTTGCACACAGTTTAGCTGATTATTTGGCAAAAATAGATTTAAAATTCTGATATTAACTCAGTGAGTTCTAATGGAGAATGTTGGGTTAATTCTCCCTCTTTGTCACATTCCAAAATATTATATTAACCTAACAAATTTTCTGACAATGATCTGTTTGCACCCTTTTTCCATAAATACCTTAAATATAATTTTTCCTTTTTAATAGCTGATTTGACTGTTGGGTAATAATAATATAATTTGCAAACTAGTTTGCAAATGGAAATGCTCTGTTATGCCGGAAGTATTTTAAGATTCAGTGAGCACAGGAATTGCAGTCAGGGTGTTTTTTTAAAGAAGTGTACTCGTCAGAACAACAAATTCTCATTATGTTGAGGAATATAGCTCTAATTTGTTACAGGATAAACAAAATGTTTTCATATATATATATATATACACACATACACGTATCATTAATTCTCTAAGTATGTAATGTTAGTAACTTTATCACTTATGTACACCATAATTTCTATAGAAAAATAGAATGGTTTGGGTTGGAAAGGACCATGGGCAGGGACACTTCACACTGCACCAGGTTGCTCAAAGCTCCATCCAGCCTCTCCCTGAACCCTTAAGGGATGGGACAGCCACACTTCCTCTGGGCAACCTGTTCCAGTGCTTCACCATCTTCACAGTAAAGATTAACTTCCTAATATCCAAGATAAACCTACCCTCTTTCAGTTTAAAGTCACTCCCTCTTGTCCTATCACTACTTGCCCTTGTAGAGACCCTCTCCAGCTTTCTTTGAGGTCCCTCTAGGGGCACTTGTAAAGTCTCCGCTTCTTCTTCAGGAGAGCCTCCTCTTCTTCAGGTTGAACAACCCAAATTCTCTCAACCTCTCTTCACAGGAGAGGTACTCCAGCCTTCTGATCATCTTTGTGACCCTCCCCTGGACTTGTTCCAATGGGTACACATCTTTCTTGTGTTGGGGACCACAAACCTGAATGCAGTACTCCAGGACGGGTCTGATGAGGGCAGAGTAATGGGGGTGAGTCCCCTCCCTTGCCCTGCTGCCCACGCTGTTTTCATGCAGCCCAGGACATGTTTGGCTTTCTGGGCTGCAAGTGCTCATCACCAGGTCATTTTGAGCTTCTCAAGACACCCAAGACCTTCTCTTTGTGCCTGCTCTCAGTCCATTCTCTGCCCAGCCGGTACTTGTGCTTGCTCTGACCTGGGACTTGCCCTTGGCCTTGCTGAACTTCACGAGGTTTGCACAGACCCACCCCTCAAGCCTGTGAAGGTCCCTCTGGGTGTCATCCCTTCCCTCCAGCATGCTGACCACACCACACCGCACAGCTTGGTGCGGTCAGCAAACCTGCTGAGGTGCACTCGATGGCGGTGTCCGTGTCACTGACCGAGATGTGACACAGCGCGGGTCCCGGCACTGACCCCTGAGGAACACCTTGGCACTGGTCTCCACTTGGATATTGAGTCATTGACCACAACTCTCTGAATGTGACCATCCAGCCAATTCCTTACCCACTGAGTGGTCCATCCATCAAGTCCATTTATCTCCAGTTTAGGGACGAGGATGTCATCCAGGACAGTGTCAAATGCTTCACACAGATCCAGGGAGATGATGTCAGTTGCTCTTCCCTTGTCCATTGATGCTGTCATCCTCTTGTTTGTCNGTTCCAATGGGTACACATCTTTCTTGTGTTGGGGACCACAAACCTGAATGCAGTACTCCAGGACGGGTCTGATGAGGGCAGAGTAATGGGGGTGAGTCCCCTCCCTTGCCCTGCTGCCCATGCTGTTTTCATGCAGCCCAGGACATGTTTGGCTTTCTGGGCTGCAAGTGCTCATCACCAGGTCATTTTGAGCTTCTCAAGACACCCAAGACCTTCTCTTTGTGCCTGCTCTCAGTCCATTCTCTGCCCAGCCGGTACTTGTGCTTGCTCTGACCTGGGACTTGCCCTTGGCCTTGCTGAACTTCACGAGGTTTGCACAGACCCACCCCTCAAGCCTGTGAAGGTCCCTCTGGGTGTCATCCCTTCCCTCCAGCATGCTGACCACACCACACCGCACAGCTTGGTGCGGTCAGCAAACCTGCTGAGGTGCACTCGATGGCGGTGTCCGTGTCACTGACCGAGATGTGACACAGCGCGGGTCCCGGCACTGACCCCTGAGGAACACCTTGGCACTGGTCTCCACTTGGATATTGAGTCATTGACCACAACTCTCTGAATGTGACCATCCAGCCAATTCCTTACCCACTGAGTGGTCCATCCATCAAGTCCATTTATCTCCAGTTTAGGGACGAGGATGTCATCCAGGACAGTGTCAAATGCTTCACACAGATCCAGGGAGATGATGTCAGTTGCTCTTCCCTTGTCCATTGATGCTGTCATCCTCTTGTTTGTCAGGTGCAGTTTGCTCTTAGTGAAACCATGTTGCCTGTCACCAATAACCTCTTTACCATCCATGTGTCTTGGTATTGTTTCCTGGAGATTCTGCTCTTCATGATCCTCAAGCATTGAGATGAGACTGACAGGCCTGTGGTTCCCTGGGTTTTCCTTTGCTTCGCTTTGTAAAAATGAGGGTTATATTTTCCTCCTTTCCAGTCAGTGGGAACTTAACTGGATTTCCACAGCTTCTCAAATATGATTGAGAGTCTCTTAGTCATAATTTCCTTATCTTTAGAAATAAAAGCCTTCAGATACAAAATTTATGCTATTTATAAAATACATCCTGTTATATATATGTGAAGGATGATACTGTGTTAGAATTATTTTTCAGGAAACTGCATACATTGCTATATGGTAGTTGCCTATACTTTCTTGAATTATTTTATTCCCAATAAACCAAATACACTAATTTATTCAAGTATGATTTTAAAGGTTGGTGGATATAAAACTCAGGGAAATCCAATAAAGGTTTGACATTCCTTTTTACATGACCTATGGAATTTGAAGAATACATTACTTCTCTTCTGAAGTAAAAATTCACACATCTAGCAGCCTACGCTAGGAGTAATGCTGCAGCTCTTTAGAAAGAAATGCAAGGACATGCTTTGAATCATAAAGATGTGGAAAAATAAAATGTCAATGTTTTTTAATAAAAATGTACAGTGAAATTTATGAATGCATCTGTCATCTTATGAAGCGTGTCTGAGACATGGTGAGAGAAAAATCAGTATGGACCTTACAGGCTGCTCTGCTCTTGTGATACAGACATGTCACAGGAAATATGTGAGGGCAGGAGATCCAAGTCTGTTCTCTTCTTCCCTGTGTGTATTAGAAGAAATTCTGCTGAGGATAGTACAATTCTATGCACGTGAAGTGATATAAATCAAGTAGAACTCAGTCCAAGTTAGTGTTCTTTTTAGACAGATTGTTACATCTGAAGTCAATTTTCTATGAGGTAGAAATTTCAGTGCAGTATTTTTCATGTTAGGAGTACTGTAGGATTGTTTATGGCATCCAGCAGTTGGATGTATTTAAACGTGAAAATTTTACAATCTGGAAGGAAATGGGATACTATAGTAGAAAGTAGTTTTAAAAAGAAAGTATGGCTGTGAATTACAGACACATGGAGAAACTGTGTCCTTGCTGAAGGTCATTGAAAAGAATGTCTGAATGAAAGTCATTCAGAATAATCAGCTGTTCAAAATACTGGATGGCTGATTAGTCTGAATGAAAAAGCCAAGCATAAACAAAATTCGAAGACTGTGACAGAATTCTTTGGGAAAAGCAGTAAGTCTGCAATTCTGAGAAATTCTTGCCATAGCAAAGAAAGCCTATTTTGGAGGCTGTCTTTGAGGAACATATTTTAACTTTTATGTACTTGGTAGTAATTTGAAAAATCAGCAGATGTTGCTGACTCACTATGCATTGAGTCAAATGGATTAAGTCAGAGTTACTTGGATCTTTATTTGATTTTTTAAAATTAATATTACATACCTATTTTCAGATGTTTGACTCTACTTCAGAAGGAATTGTCCTTGGGTTTGCAGAGTATTCCCTGCCAATGCTTCAGTAGGGAGGAACAGTCAGCACAGAGTGATCGGAATACTTCAGTATTATGTTCACCTCACTCAGATTTATGAAGACTTAGGCTGGGGATACAGTTTCATATGCTGCTTTACCTTGTTTAATTTCAGACTGTCATCCAAAAGAGGTAGCTCCTTTGAGGAAATGTCTTTCATGTCAAAACCTAATCTTTTCTTTCAGAGGTTTGTTTTCTCTTGAATCAATGAACTGATGTAGCTCACTGAGGATGCTACAATTCTTAAATGTGAGGGGAGTGGGCAGGAGCTTGCAGTGAGGAACAGAAGAGCTCTGGACCTCTCCATATCTTCTTGACAGCTACTTCTCTTTAGATCAGAGCAAGTCTTGTGGGAAAATCCACCCTTTTTCATTTAAATAAGAGAGAATGTTGGAGAGAACACTAAGGTCTGTTCTTGCATAAAGAAGGGAGTATAACCAAATGAACAAATGGCCCTAATTCTACCCCTTCACACACAAACACACAAAGGTTCTATTTTAATTCGTGGAAGTAATTTCCCTACATAATTCTGTGACTCCACCCAGCAACCCAAAGAAGAAAAGTTCTAGTCTCTGTGAACCTCCCTTATTTCATACCTGCAGTTGTTTAGGGTACATGGAAGATTTAAGTACTGAAAAGTACCTTCTAATGATCAAGAGATTACAGTGATTGCTGGCAAATATAGGGGAAGCTACTTTTCTAACCTGGCCCTTAATGCATTTATAGTAGCAAAACAGTTGTATAGATAAGTTCATTTATCGACCCAGCAGTCAAGTTCGTTCAGGTTTAATTGTATTTGTTTGCTGAACTCAGATTTTACTGGAGGCTTTTTTTGGTGCAGGTGTCCTGGCTCAAATACATTGAAGTGGTTTATTTTGTTAAAACAATAGTTTAACTACACTTCTGTCCATTTAAAATATTTGGGTTTTTCCTTCCTCTTTCTGTTTTCCCCATGACATTCAAATCTCTGCCAAACCAGCATAATGACTTAGGTAAACTTTGTCTGATTAAATATGTGAGAAAGCTTATGTGCGAAGTTCAGAGAGTCTTGGTTGTGCCAATCTTGATTTTATGTCTGGAAATACTGGTTTTTGACATTAAACAAAAGGTATATCATACTTTTCCCGGCATATACTGATGTGAATACATCTTGCAGTATTGAAAATAGCCAAGATTATCAGCTGTTGTGGAAAAAAAGGAATGTGGTTTAATTAGGGAGAAATTTATTATCTTACCTGCCAACTACTGAGCAGCAAGTATTATATGTGAAAATACATTTAATCTGTTGGACCCAGCCTTATGCTGGGAACTCACTATCAAGATTAAAGAAAAGTGAGAAAAGATCTGATTTCATCTTTACCTTCTGCATGATTTCATTGACAGTGCTTCCAGGCAGTTCCTTTTTAAAGAAACCAGCTCCTGTTGTAGAATGAGTTACAAAGTTAAAAATGAGACATGAGTAAGAATGCAGAGATCCCTGTGAAAACTTGGATACATTTTAAAACTGTGATAAGGGGTACAAAAAGCCTTGTTGCCTTTGTGTTCCACTGGCATTTCAAATGTGAGAAAACCAAAACACTTTAAGATATGAATCTTGAAGGAGACACAGATTTTTTCCTTTTTCTGCTATTCAAGTTTGTAGGAGAAGTATTCCTATGTCCTGCTGAAAACCCCTAAATGTCTTGATTCCTGTTTTCTGCTTTTTCCTCTGGAAACTGGAATCCTGCAATGGTTTCTTTGCTCATTGTGACTCTAGTCACTGCTGCACAGGCAACCAATGTGATACAACCCCTTTCATAAATCTGATCCAATTCACTATAAAACTCAGTGCAAAACCCCAACAAAACAAATCAAAGAAAACTCCAACCAAACCTACAAATGTAGAAAACCTCAACATGTTCCCCACCCCCCCCATCCTTAGAACTTTTTATATGTACTGAATGAGAAACATTGCTTTTATGCATTTAGAGATGAACATTGATTTGTTACCCAAAATTTGACTTTGACAGGAAGTGAAGCTTTTAATTTCAAGTTAAATGTTGCCTGGAAAATTTGAACCTAACTGAATTGTAGAGTATAGTTATGAATTTAACCTGTTGTTTAGGCTAGAAACTGGTGAATTACTTACCAAATCATTGCAGTGAAACAGCTTGAGTCAAATTCCTGTAAGGAAAGAAGGAAGACGAGGAGAGGGGCTGCCCTAATTTTGCAGCCTGGATTTGCCAGCCAGTCTAAGCTATTGTAACTGACTTCTGTGTGAGGGTATTATTGATTTAGTAATTTATTCTTCCGACAGTGAGAAAAGCCTTGTCTCAAACCCCCTTCTTCAATATGAGGTAGACTGTTCTTATTGAAGGTCTGTTGCAGGTTTTTTCCCCATGATGGGCTTTATTTCCCATCACCCTTTCTCTTCATAGATAGCTGCACTCAGCAGTATGGAGAATAACTTTTCTGTCAGTCTGGTGGTGCTGGCTAGCTTACAGGTTTTGTGAAGGAAGGAAAGGCAGCCCCTTTCTGTCTTCTAGAAGGAATGGTGCTTAGGAGAAATCAGGGTGAAGGAGGGATGCAGTACATTCACAACTCCTTGTCTAAGGAAGGTCTTGTCTTGATTTCTTGCTCCTTTTTGGAAGGAGGCCCTTGGGTTCTGTAGTGTGGCACCTTCATAAACATCAGGAACCTATCTGGTGGGTAGAGTTGCCTTTTTGTTTCTGCTGTGTCTATGTGGTCTGAGAAGCATTTCCCGGGAGCCCTACCTTAGTTTTCAACTTCTTCCCACAGACCATATGGAAGATATAGTAAGACATCCCCATTTCCATATGTCTTGATTTCCAGAAGTACTGCTTTGAGATACGTTATTCTTTTGAGCAAACCTGAATTGGGAATTGAAGCTGTGGAACCCTAGGGAATAATGCCTGAAGGGAAGTTAAAGGTGAGACTGCAAACGAGGCTGGTTTCAGAGATGTAAGAACAGAAGATCAAAAATTACTTTCTTCCCTATGGTGCAGTAGTTTCTACATGTCCTTACAGACCCAATTAAAATAACATTTGATTAAAATGAATACAACAAAGCGCAGTTTTAAGTGGTACTATATCTCTGGATAAATTGCAAAACCAACAAAATTTAATTATATATTAAAGATTAAAGAATACTTTCTGGTTTTAGTTATATTACAGTTTCTCTGGTGTATAAGTAGTAAGGCAATTTAATGTAAAAGTAAAAATCCTGGGACAACAGCATCTCTCTCAATTTAAATTAGCATGTCTGAGAAAATAATTTTGGCCTTTAATGTTGATTTATAGCAATTTTTTCATTCTTTATGTGCTGAAATCCACAACAGTGTTATGCTAATATGGCTGTATCACCTGCAGGTGTTGTTTGAGAGTCAAGTGAACAGTCCTTTGTATTTTCTTTGAAGGATCAATATTTCAAGATGTGTGAAGGAGAAGGGTCTAACTGACAAGCTGCCTTGATGCAGTGTTATTCTAACTATGACTGGATTGACTGAAAATTGCCTCAAAGAGTAAGGTAATTTATAAAAACTATAAAGCATAGCCAAGTGTTTGAAGTAATCAAAGCTAATGAGGAATTATTTATTTTCACTTTTTAAATGTCTTGGTTCACTGTTTCTTACATTTTTCATTCTGAAATGTTCATATTTGATACTGAATTTGCATGAAAAAGGTGCATTAGGTGTTAGAACTGCAAAAAAAATTAGAGCAGGCAAAATTGAATGAAATATTTTTAATAGCTGTGCTGTGAGAAATTGCTTTTAGTGTATCTATGTAATTGGAGAGAAATTTGGTTTTTATTTTTTCTGTATGTCTAGAAATTGAGCAAATAACCTGGCTTAGGAAGAAAATAGTTTAGAAAGAAGATGGATACATAATTATAAACCAGTGCCTTTTCATTAAATAGGAATTCAATTCATTTCAGTGCTACCTCATTTCTCTGCCTAGACATACTGTCATAACAGGTAGATACTACTTTGGAAGCTTCATTCTGTAGTACAAATATTATACACGTATATATGTAAATAAACTTTTTATTTTTGAATTATTAAATGTTGTCATTCTCTAGTGTGGATAAAATAATATGCCTATCAGTCTCCTAGTACCAATTTACAGTCTGGTTTACAAGTTGTGTAGTGAAGTGCTTTTGCAGTACTAATTAAAGAATTTCAGAAATATTTTTTGTTGTTATTTTGGGATGTTGTGCTGTGTTTTCCTCTTGCAATGCTCTTTTTCCTTCACCTGGAAGACTCTTTCTTTAATTCAATATTTAGTATTATTTTGTTGGAGGATGTCATATATTCTTAGAATACTATTCATATAATGAGAGAGTACTTCTAAATGGAAAAAAGCTTTTCATCATTCATTGGTGTGACTGGGCAGAACTGTGATGAGCTTAATTTACACAGAAAAAATACTGTTCTTGCAATGTGTGCTATATGCATCTGAGATTTTGATGTAAAGGATAAAGTAGCTTTAAAAAGTCAATCAAAGAAAATAGTAGTGAACACAGCAGTATGAAATTTTTTTTTTATCTCCTCAGCGGTAATGTGAATGTGAAATGCAAATGATTCTGTGAACAATGTAAATTTTTACATCAAAATGTAATGTTTACTTACTTAATACGTCTGAAGTCCTGGGTAAATTTTTTCTTTGTTTCATTAATGAATAGCATAGACATACAAAAAACCGCAAAAAAGTGCTCCTAGTTTGGGAACAAACTGGATTAAATTCTTGATGAATAAATGAGCTTTTTTTTACCCTTAAGGTTTAAATTAATGATTTTATAAAAGGGCAGGCTCTAGTTATTTGCTTTGTTGTATTCTGCTTGCTTAAATTGCACCTGAAATTATGTAATTTCAGTGGTGTTTAATGCCTTCTCGGATTTTTTCAGATGTGAAATTGAAAATATTCTTAACATATAAAATATATGTCAAATGAAAGAGCAACAGCATTGAAATGTAGGTTAGCACATCCCATTTAGGTTTCAGTTTTTTAATGCTGTTTTAAAACTCTATTAGAAGTGTTAGATTTATTGTGAGAATTAAGCCACTGGGGGTTTTTTTGGTACATTAAACTAAAAAATACATTCATTTAAAAGCCATACTAATCCTTTAACATCATAATAGTAGAGCATTTTTCTCACATTTACATAAATGTAACATGCATAAAAGTAGACATTTATTTATATTTTTGAATAAATTCTCTTTTCTTGGTCTTTGATAATGAAGATATAAGAAAATGGCTGGAGTTAAGAGAAATTTAACAGAATCAGCTGGACAGTTACAGAATCAGCTGCAGTAAAGATAGAACACATCTTAATCAAACCAAGATTTAATTTAGCCAGATGAAGCCAGTTACAGATTTGATTGAATAACACTGAAGGATAAATAAAATGAAGGATAGATCATAAAAATATGATTTTTAGTAAATTACCTCTGTTATTTGAAGCCTTCCCACTAAAATAACATAACAACATGGGTCTGTCCATCTGGAGTGATGTGGTTCAATAGTAAGTGTCAGTAAAACTGGCTCAAATCAAATAGTTTCTTTTAAACAAGAAGAAAAAGTGTAGTAATAAATGGAAAGAATTCTGGGTAACAGTAGACTCTGGGCGGGAGGTAATTACAGGTGCAATGCTGGTTCATCCAAAATGTCATCTATGCTTCCAAAGTTTTGATCCAAGGTACTTAGCCTGCTCTGAACTGAAAATGTTTGTTTTTACAGAATAATAGTATCTCAGAATAGGTCAGGTTGGAAAAAACCTCTATGATCATCACGTCTAGCCATTAACACAGCACGGTCAAGTCTACCACTAAACTATGTCCCAAAGTGTCACGTGTACATGTCTTTTAAATACCTCCAGGCATGGGGTCTAAGCCACTGCTCTGGGCAATCTGTTCCAGCGCTTGATTGCTCTTTCAGTAAAGAAATTTTTTCTAACAACTAATCTAAACCTCCCCTGGCACAACTTGAGGCAATTTCCTCTTGTGTTACCTCCTATCTGGTGTTACCTGGGAGGAGAGGCCAACCTCTACCTTGTTACAAACTGTCTTAAGGTCCCACTTCAGCCTGCTTTCCTCCAGGCTAAACAGCCGCAGCTCCCCAGCTGCTCCTCATCAGATCTGTGCTCCAGACCCTTCACCAGCTGTGTTGCCCTTCTCTGGATCCACTCCAGCGCCTCAAAGTCTTGCTTGTAGGGAGGGGCCCAGAACTGGACACAGCACTAAGGTGTGGCCTCACCAGTGTGAGTACAGGGGGACAATCACTGCCCTGGTGCTGCTGGCTGCACTATTCCTGGTACAGGCCAGGTGCCGCTGGCCGCCTTGGCCACCTGGGCACACACTGGCTCATGTTCAGATGGCTGCTGGACAAAACCCCCAGCTCCTTTTCCACCTGGCCACTTTCCAGCCACCGTTCCCCAAGCCTGTGGCACTGCCTGGCATTGTTGTGACCCAAGGGCAGGACCTGGCCCTTGGCCTTCTTGATTCTCATGCAATTGGACTTGGCCCATTGATCCAGCCTGTCCAGATCCCTCTGCAGGGCCTTNGCTCCATAAACTTCCGGTTCCAGACATTGATGAGGTCCCCTTTCAGTTGTCACTTCTTGAGGTTGAACAGGCCCAGCTCCTTAATCATCTTTGTCACCCTCTGTAGGACCTGCTCCAGGAGCTCCGTCTCTCTCTTGTCCTGAGGAGTCCAGAACTGGACGCAGTACTCCAGATGTGGCCTCACTAGGGCTGAGCAGAGGTTCAAGAAAAAAAAAATAGAAAAAAAGAAAAAAAAAAAAA